>SCDY01000439.1:0-87630 GCA_004143825.1 Drosophila micromelanica
TGTGTAAACGAGCTGAAATGTTTATAGAACCAGATCGCAGGGTTCAGGGTATCTCCTAGTCGGGCGGCCCCGACTAGAGCCTTCTCACTTGTTAATTATAAGAATTATATTTTCTAATGCAGAAAACATTTTCAACATTCAGATTTGAATTTTCAGAGCGTTCAACGATAATATGCTAGTTCATACTGATATCGAGCATATTGATAATGTACATGCATACATATAGTATATGTTTATCATTTTGCAACTCTGGTTAATCTTTTATTTATCTTTATATACTATATAATCAGGCAGTTTCTTTTAACTGCTTAACAGAATTTATTGAGGCGCAGTTTATACATATATTTCCACATATACATTTATATATGCATATTTCATTAATATTTTTATGGAGTAATATATCTGGTTTATTTCTGTCTTAGCGCGCCCCACCTTGTCTCATTTTATACATATGTACATGCATATAAACATGTTGGGAGAGGCTCGCAATAGTTTTTTGTAGATAATCCTCATATTGAAATCAAAACAAACGTTGACTGCACTGCTCACAGCCTTGCTTATCGTAATGCTCCTACGTCTCCCCGCCAGCCGTTTGTTGTACGGTCAGTGCCATCCTCACTGTTACGACTCTCTCCTATCCTCGCTGCGGCCGCTTATTGGTTATTTCGCTCAGCCACCCGCTCACTGGTTATTTCTCTCAGCACCCACAGTACGCTCTCCCACATCGCGCGCTCAGCGCTAGTTAGCTCGCTGTTAGCCGCTGCCCCCCGTCTGTTACATTTCGTTGCGCTCTGAGCAACGATCGTGTTTGCTGCTCGCTGTTCGTTCGGCTCGGCCGACGAGTGAGCCTCAGCTTTAGCACAAAACTGGCAGCCATATGGCTAAACCAGTTAGTCGCCCCACAGAGTTGAACGCGCGAACAATTGAACGACGTCTCGCGTACGTTAAGAATCAATAAAAATTCAAACGATTTCGTTTCGTGAAAACTTCGCAAACGGGCAAAAGAGCAACAAGAAACAGAAGCCGAAGTAGAAATCAAAGTGTAGTTGTAAAACAGAGCAGTGCAATACCAAGAGAATAAAGATAAAACGCAAATGTGCTAATAAATATATTTAAAAAATGAGCACTAAAGAGTAGGAAATACGTACAAGAAAATAAAGTTAAATAAAATATGCACAACTATTGAGCATAAAGTAAAAATTTTAATAAACGAGAGACAGCTCAGTATATTTATTTTCTACCCGTGTGCCGCAAACTAGAACTATAACCAAATGACTATGACTTCAACGGTGCTGCAGCGACCAACAACAACAACAACGAGTCCAGTGGAGAAACAAGCAGCTAAAGCTACAACAACAGCAACTAGAAGAAGTCGCTCCACAATGGCCTGGTCGCATGAGAAATTGCGTTTCTCATGCATCGACAACATTGGCCTGAAGCAGCTGTGGAAGCTAATTGCATTGGATACGGCAACGACGCCGCCAAACAGCAACAACAACAACAACAAGTCTGCCAATGTGGAGCAGCAGCCAAAAACCAACAGCAGCAACAACAACAATAACGACAATGCTGAGGTAAGTAACCTACCCGTTCAAAAAGAAAGCTCACAAGCTGGGGGAAGCAAAACAATAATAACAAAAATGTTAAGCGTTTATGACGTCAATTGAGCGTCCGCACATCCGTGTAGAAAGCAATACAAGCAGTGAAAGTGACCCAAAGACTACCCCGCCGCCCCCTCGCCCCCTCGCCCAGCCTACCCCACATGACTAAACCATTCACACAACACACAATGTCTGGGCATTATCTTCAGCAGTTGTTGAAACAACTGTTCGGGATTCCTTAGCAGGCAGCAAGCTATGCGGCATGCGGCTTGTAACCAAGCACTGAAATTCCACTAACCCACGTAACGTCAATTTCCATATGGCAAAAAAAAAATATATATTTATATATATATATGTTTATGAAAAAAAGCGCTAATTAAGACAATCAGCATCCGCTCTTAAGCAATGTACGGTGATCACTCACATATAAGAACGGCCAGTTATTCAAATTTTCATCTTGATTGTATTTTATTACTTATAAATAAAACTATTTGAATTTTATTACGTGCTCATTTTAATGGCCACAAATAATAAGAAAACAAAAATATAATAATAATAAAACATATATTTATAATTATATGTTAATATTTATTTTAATCTCTGACCAAGAAAATACTACATCTATGATTCGAATTCAAAATAGTTTTATTATATTCATAAATTTTTTGTTTGTTTGCATATTTAAATCAATCTTTGCGAGTGCTCACTGTACTTTGGCTATTCGGCTCTGGACTCCAACATTTAGACACATGCCTTGTGCGACAACAAATCAATTCATGTTATTAAAAACAATTGAAAGGCTTTTATTTATCTCTACCCTTTTTCTCTCTCTCTCTCTCTCTCGTTCTCTCTTTATATTTATTAACAACGCATCAATTTGTCACTTTTGTTGTTTCGCTTTTATGAACATCCTTTCATAACAGTTATGACAGCTGTCAGTTTATTGACACTTGGCCTTGCGGCAGTTAAAATAATTACTGAACACTCTATATCATATTTCATACATATGTTCTTGGATAGATCCAACAAGTTTTTTTGTTCCACAATATTTTTTGCAGTGTACGTGGCGCACTTGAACAATTTGTATAGAAGATTTAACTGTCAAGTGCAGCAGCCCACGCTGTCATCAGCTGCAAAATTATTATCAGCTCCAGACCGTTTTTATTTTATACAAAATGTTATTAAAAAAATATTTTTTTTGGCTTGGTCAAGGCTTTTGATAAGTGCGCTTTTGAGCTTTTGATTTATTGTGACTTTGTGTTGAACGAAGGCTGTTTCTTTGCGAAAATGTAGAGTAAAGTTCATGGCAAATCTTGGAATACACTATTGTGCGTATAGTAAATAAATATGGGTTTTGACATAGGGAATACCCTCTATTTTTATGATGCATACTTAGTCATAGCTTAGCTTAGTAGTATTTTTCGGAAGTCTCGTTTTGACTCATCCAAATTATTCACGTTTAATTAAAAGGAATCAAATTAATCATGGACTGACAAAAATTTAAGCGTGGTTTTGAGATGAATAATAAAAGTAATGCGTGTGTCAAAATTCAATTTTTTTTAGATTATTAAAATTAGACTAGTGTGTCTCAAATTTCAGGCAGTTTCTATGTGATTTACATAAAGTTATTTGGGGTTTTATTGCCTTTAGCTGTCTTTACAGCAATTTAGCTAAGTTTATTCACACTAAATTTTAAAGTTTCGGCATTTGTCAGCATGTTGACAGCTACGTTATGATATATGGGCTTTATTATACCAGTCTGAATCGCAGTTTCTGGCCCAGACGCTCATCTGCCTCTTGATTCCGCCACGTTTCGCATATCAGTAACTACAATGCGTTATGTTTTATAACCCATAACTGGTTTAACCCTAACTTACCTCCTCAGCCCCCCTCCTTGTCGGGGCCAATGCATTGACGTCAATGCAAATCAAGCGACTTGTGAATTCTGCCCGCCAGCCCTCTCCTTCTGTCTATCTCTCTCTCTCTCTCTCCCTCTGTCTGTCTCCATCTCTATCTCGCTCTTTCTCTTGATCTATGCAGACACAGTGTCTTCGAGGGCTGCGCTACCTGATTGCCATCCCGTTTTGTTTTTTTGAATGTCAGGGTTGTGTTCTACAAAATGAAAAGGAGGCTGTAACTGAGTCACCTACACCTACAGGCCCCAAACTCGAAGCCTCCGAAAAGTTTCTGAAACTAGTTTCCACTGGGACCTGTTGCCAGTTGCCACAAAAGTCAAGTGTTCTGTCGCTCCCCGCGGGGTTAAACGGTGGGCAAGGGATAAAATAATAAATAAATGTGCTGCTCGGCTTGGCGATACCCTGTAACTAGCTACAAGCTGCTCTAAACTGTGTTCCAAGTATTTTACTTATTTTACTGTGTTAAATGTCTTCGTCTGAATTTGTTTATATTAAAAAATTGCACAGTTGCAATATACTCTCTGTTTTAACCACTAATGGGTAAAATGTTAAGAAACTGAAGCTAAAATTTTCAATTTGTCAAATTCGGCGAGTTGAATTTGTTTAATTAACAGCTCAACGCTTTGACGTCACGCGCATAAATTTGCTCACCGCAACGTTTTTTTTTTATATTGATACTTTTTTCTTTTGTTTCAACTTTTATTTGTCTGTTGAGTTAACACGTTCATTTGGGGGCAATGCGAAATTTTAAGTAGTCATAAATAAACACTACTAAACTGCAGATTAGTTAAATGGCGGCTAAAAATAACACAAGCGCGTTTTAAAACGCGAAACGCGTGCGAAACGCGTGCGAAACGCTGCCCGCTGTAGCGCAACGAAAAGGAACACCTAGAAATAAATAAATAACAAAATAATAAAAAATGCAGTAACTTTTGTTTATTGTTATTGTTATTGTTGCATTTGTGCAATTGCCACAGTTAATTATCGTTGCGGTCGTCTGTCACTTTATTATTATTCAGATTTTTATTTTTCAAATGTCGCCGGGTTTTTCGCTGAGGTTTTTCCAACCACAAAAGTAAAACACAACAACATTAAATAACAAAATAAATAAAAAATAAAAGAAAATAAAATCAAAATTAAGTAATACGTTGGCCTTATCAGACGTCTGAACTTTTGTTCTAGCACAACGGTTTTTAAAGCCTTGTGCTAATTGTGCTTTTAAATTAAGTAGACCTTAATAACCGTTTACAGAGTACGTGCAAAAATGCACAAACTTCAACGTAGACCCCCCGAACTATCATTAAAATTGCATTTTGCATAAACTATATATGATATGTATTTAGTCGTTCTAGTTGTCAATGAAAACGGAACAGCAGCTGTGTGACGTCTATGGCTGTGAATCGACGATTCTATACTTAAATGTTGTCAACTGTGTAGCTCGAACTCTTGCTGTTGCATGCGGCTATTTGTTTTTAAAGGTCAGCTTAGACACAGCTACAGCTAAAAATACAATTTTTAGCACACGATTTTGAATATTATTTAATAGCATTTGATATGCATGCATCGGCCATAGATTGATGAGCTTTTAATTACTTCATTTTTAAATATTATTGTCTTTAAACGAGCTGTTATACAAATCATTTAAAATATTTAAAACTTGTTTACGCTGCTAATTTAATTTCCTTTAACTTTATGAGGCTACTGTAGATTCTATATAAAACAAAATGGAACAATTATTAATTTGCATAGTGCATATATTAATTCAGTTTGAATGATCACACAGCATATTCGCAGCCAACTTAACAGGCTCATTTAGCCGCAGCTAACTTAACAGGCTCACTTGCAGTCAACTTAACAGGCTCTGTTTAAAAACTTAACTGTTGTTTGCTCAAGCACCGCCAACTTAACAGGCTTCTGAATTATTTTTCTGCGCTGCCAGACAATATTTAAAAGATCAAATATAAATAAGAAGTCAACTAACAAACTCAATTAAAGAAAATTTTCCATATATTGTTTATGTATAAACAGAAAGCCCTAATAAATACTTAGCATATTTACAGAACCCTTATCAATATTATTGCACCACTGTGCACATAGCAACCTTGGCCTAACCGCTATCTAAAGCCACAGCACAGACATTATCTTTATACCAATAGTTCCACATACACATATATATATCCATATCTAGATGGCAGTTAATGCCTTTTCCATGACAGCTGGCACACTGTGCCCACAATGTGCAAGGGGCAAGCGTGACAAATTTGTGCCACATATGCAAATTTGTTAACTTACGTAGAAAATAAAAAAAATGAAAACAAAATAAATAAATGCGAGCAAAACAACAATAAATAAACACAGCTCGTGTCATGTTATTGCCCCAAAGTTGACGCTTGACTTATGAGAGTGCAAAAAATACGCAGTGCTATCGCAGCTGATAACAGATAAGACAGCCAAAGAGATAAGCGATAAGAGCTAGCTGCCGTTAAGCTAGTTGGCTCAAAGCCAAGAAGCAGCCTATATAAAGATGCTGTGGATAAGCAATTGGCTTCACAGTTAGTTAAATTAATTAAAACATTTCGAGTTCGGGTACGTAATTTGTTATAGCCATGGCGCTGCCCAAACAGCTTATAAACAAATAACTCAATTTATGGATACGAACCAAACAACAGCAGCAACAACAAGCTGATAAATACATTCAACTTTGCATACTAAGTGGCTCATTAGGGGGCACGTTGAGGAGCCACACACATCGATCAAATGCGAATGAGAATTGCGAATGGGCCTCAGCTCCCCGGCCAGAGACCCATAAAACAACGAGCCGTTTTATAAGCCATATACGAATCCGCACCGCAGGCAGCGTAAACAAAATAGAATTTTTTTATTTTTTTTTTTTTTTTTGCACATTGCTGTTGCATTTCGATTGTATAATTAATAAGGTTTTTATTTATGCTGCTATTCTTTGCCACTGAGTCACAGCCATTCAAAATACCCCATGAAATGGTTGGGATCGGTTGGATGGAATTTAAGAGAAACCAGGTTTTTATATCCAGAAATTTCTATTACGATTGGTTAAAAAATATAGAGGTTATCTGATCATGGATAATTGCTGATTAATATAGACGTTCTTGAAGAAACTTACAAGAAAATCTAAGTTTTTATGTGTACAGGGTATTTCCATGTAATACAGGGTATCATTCAGTTGAACCAAACAGATTTATTTTTTTCAAATGTATTTTATATGAATGTTAAACCGAAATTCAACTATGCTTTATGCTTTACATTTAATTTGATACAAAAAGATGTGCAAAAGTGTGCGTCCCATTACAGGGTGTCCTTCCGTTGACCACTCCTTTCGTTTGTGGTATTTGTTAAGTGTTTTGTTTTGCTCTCCTTTGTTGGTTTGCTTGTATTGCCTGGTCTCGGGCTCACGCAGTTCACTGACGTCAATAAATGTGCATGTGTATTTATATAGAATACTATATCTGATCTATTCCACAGCACCTAACCAGACCCCACGAGAGCTGTGAGAATTTGGCCGACTATTTGAGCCTGCAAAGGGCCGCTCGGGCGCGAACTCTGGAGCCGACCCAACAGCAAATGTCGCTGCTCAAGTTCTTGGCCATTGTAAGTACCAGCTCGTTGGGTTTGGTTTTTGGTTTTTGGGGATCGGGGTTCGTTATTGGTATTGCGATCTTTACGATGATTGAATCGCGGCATTAACTGGCCATAAGGCTGGCAAAACAATATGCTGAAACGCTTCCTGCTTGCAACCTCAGACAATAAGCGAGCAATTGGCGTGCTGCCTGCATTAATTTCGCATTAACAATTATAAACGATCATCAAGGGGGAACGAAAACGGGAGAGGGAACTCTCCCTCCCTTGGGTTGCATATAAAGTTTGTTCGTTTGATTATTTATAATCATCATTTCAATCTCACTATGGAAATTTTGTGAAATGTGTTGAATTTCTCTTTTATCTTTTAAATGTTGTTTACACATTTTCCGAAACTCGTTTCAACATTTCTCTCTCTCTCTCCCTTTCTCTCGATCTGACTTTGTCGCTGGGGCCTGATATCGCGACAAGTGCGAAATATAATTGTTTCTTTATCAGTAAAGTTTTTTGCACTCTTGTGATATACATTCTGAACCTAAGCAGTGTCTACACAAATTTGAATTAATTGCAGCATGTGACTGGAATTATAAATGCCCATCAATATCCATAAATATTCAATGCAAAGTCAAAGTTAGCTTTGATATTAATAATACTATTGACACTGGCATTAAATATGCGTTTCTTGATTCAGGTATCTCAAGTTGAGCAACTCTCAACTTCGATTCTTAAGCCTAATTGCTCTCAGCTTTACTCTCTAGTCATCAACTAATCTGTTAGTTCTCTTCTTCTCTCTCATTCTGTATTATAATAGTTGCTACTTATGTCACTTTTTGTATTTCTCTCTCTCTCTCTTTCTCTGTTTCTGTCTCATTCTCTTTCTTTATCCCTGCCTCTCTTTTTCTGCCTTTATCTTTCACTCTCTCTCTCTCTCTCTCTCTCTCTCTCTCTCTCTCTCTCTCTCTATTTGTCTATTGTCTTACTGCTTACCCACTTTACTCTCTAACTTGAAACGGACCTTAGAACGCACTGCTCTCAAGTTTACTATCTTCTTAACGCATTACATTCAAATTCAAATACCAAAATCTACTGCCCATTTTATTTATTATTTATTAACTTATCTTTTTCCCTTGCAGAATGCTTTGGAACTGAGCGCACCTGCCACGCCCCTGCTGCTGCAACAGCAACAACAACAGACGCAATCCAAGCCACAGGGCTGGATGCAGCTCTCCGGACACCCCGAAAGGTAAGCACTGCAAACTAACTCCACATAAATATACGAAAGTCTAACTTATCGCTCGTCCTGTTTCTTCCGCCTGCAGCATTGTGCCCACCACAGCGGGCATTGTGCGCAAACGCATCGTTGGCATCGAGGACAGCGAGGTGCTCGCCTACCAGTTGATCTCGCAGGAGCCGAAGACCTCGCAGATTGTGCCCGCCTACTTTGGACTGCTTGAGCTGCACGGCCAGCCGTTTATTGAGCTGCAGGACCTGTTGGCTGGCTTCAAGGATCCGTGTGTGATGGACATTAAGCTCGGCAGCCGCACGTTTCTCGAGTCGGAGGTCAGCAACCAAACTCTGCGTCCGGACTTGTATCAGAAAATGATTGCCGTGGACGCCAGCGCACCGACGCCCGCCGAACACGAGGCCCAGGCGATCACCAAGCTGCGCTACATGCTCTTCCGGGAATCGTTGTCCTCGTCGCACACCAAGGGCTTTCGCATCGAGGCGCTGCGCCTGCGCGGCCGTCCGCCGCTCAAGGATCTGAAGACCTGCCGCAGCAGCGAACAAATCTCACAGACCATCGAACAGTTCCTCACCGCACGCCGGTCCGTGCAGAAGGAGCTGCTGAAGCGGCTCAAGCACATGCGCCTGGTCATCGAACAGTCGCCGTTCTTCAACAGCCACGAGATAATTGGTTCCAGTTTGTTCATAGTCTACGACGATCAGCGCGTGGGCGCCTGGCTGATAGACTTTGCCAAATCGCGTCAGCTGCCGCCGCAGATGTGCATCAACCATCGCAGTCCCTGGCAGCCCGGCAACCGGGAGGAGGGTCTGCTCCGTGGCATGGATGAGCTCATCCATGCCTTCGAGGAGGTCTATGCGCGCAGCGGCAGTCATCGCGGTTGCCTTAAGATCTGAGCACTGCCCTTAACACATTTGCCAAGAGCCACGCCCACGTCCACGCCAACGCCCACCTATAAGGCACAAAAGACTGATATGCACCACGTCCCATTTATCCTGCACAGTGAGGAGCTGGAAGAGAATTTCTCATTGCATCCATTCAACTGCACCACGCGGCTTGACTATTTTCCATATTGGAAAAGCGAGAATATATATATATATATATATATTTATACATATACATTATATATACGATATGTATAGGTATAAACAAACGATTAGTATTGAAGCACCAAGCAGCATTTGTTTGATTGAAAACAGGTTTAACTTGATTTAAGTATTAGGTTTAAGAAAGCGTAAACAAAATATATCCACTGTCGATTTGTGCGCAAGCAATAAAAATCTCAAGAGAAAATAAGCTGAAAATTACAATAATCCCTATTTGCAGTTTTTCTATAAGTAATTATCATATTTATATCTATTTAGCTTTTCAGCCTTTTTCCGCCTCTGGAGTGTGAAAACAATTTACCAGAAAAAATTCAACAAATTTTAATCCTCAGTATTGCATATTTCTAAAATGAGGAATTAAACTAGAGGATAAATTATTATCAAAATGCCATCAAACATGAAAATTTAATCAGTTTTGCGAACGTTTTGGGGTTTTGAAATATGGAAACTACGGATCCGAGAACTTTACATGTCAATATTTTTGTCAATCTGACCCTCTCAAGATCGGTTTTTATGTTTATTTTATACTGATTTCAATTAAAAATAAAAATTTTTTTTTCATATGCCAAAATGTTTGCCTATTTTTATCTAACAATAATTATAATCTATCATAGTACATAAATATGCCAAAATTTTGGCGCATTGCGGAACTAAACTTAGGTTCCGTAAATATGAAACGATTTCAGAATTGGTAACAATGGATTTGCCTACGTGCTTCTATTTATAAAAGCAGTCCAAAAAGTACATTGGATTATATACGGCATATGAATCTACAAAAAATCCCAAATACATTTGGAGTACAAATGCGCACAAATCAAGCTCATTTCAATTCTGAATAATATAAAAATATAAATTCAACACAACTTCATTAAAAGTAATTCAATGTTGCTTACATACAATTGGTGAAAATACATATAATATGGAATATTGAACATAATAACTACATGGTGCAGATAAAATGATCCGCATCGATGCTGGAGTAAATATGCCCCTCGGAGATCATAAAGTCCAGAATGTTGCTGTCAAAATTAGGATAAATATAAATTATGTAACTATTGATGCTCTGTCTCAGTCTCAACTCACTTCATTTCGGATTGGCTTATTTGCGAGAACTTGGCGTTCAGTTCGCGGCGATGAATGCCCTCCTCGGAGCAGTTGCTCTTGATGGCCTGGAACACGGCCAGCTGCTTGCTGTCCAGTCCAGCGACAATTGCGTTGTTCTGTGTGGCTGTCACATTGGGCATTAGCGAGGTGCTGGTGCCGACACCGCCCTTGGTATGGTACTCCTCGGCCTTGTAGCGGGAATGCAATGCCTCTAGCAAGTGGGTGCACACCTCATTGGGATCGAGCACATTTAACAGCTTGAATACCATCAGCACTTTTTGGCCCGCCTGCGAACGCACCGAACCGTAGATTTTCACATAGTTATTGATCATAACATCGGGCGCCTTGATGGCATCGCCCTCCTCCAGCCAGTAGTGTGCATCGATGCGGCCACTGTGATCCTCCAACGAGTACGTGATCTTCGTCGAGGACGTCTCAATGTTGCGCACAATTCCAACGGCGCAGACCAGGGCGTAGGTTACGTCGAACATCTTGAAGTTGCCCTCGGGCGCATCGAGTATTTGCTTAACCAGCAGCGAAATAATGCCCTGCCCAATATAAACATCGGTAAGGGTAATCAAATTCATAAGAAAATATTAAATTTACCTCGCCAGAGGATTCCTTTGTGGCGCCGGCTGTGGCCGTTTGTGTGGCATTAAAATCCCCAACTTAAGGAAGAGAAAAAGATGTTGCAGAAAAGGCCATGAATATTGTTTATGACTACTTACAAGAATCATTCATTTTGATATCTTATATTTTGTATTTTTTTATTAAAACAATTTCACAAGCCGCCCGAGCAACAAAACGCGCCAAAACACTGACGCGGGGCACACACACGACACAAATGAACTTTTCGTGCTAACGATAGTATCGTTAAAAACACATACAACTGTTGATATAAAAACTATGGTTTTTCATATGATAGACTTTAAATTGTTTGCCGCAATAATTACTAATTACTAATAGTTAATTTTTGCTTTTCATATAATTTCAGTTAAAATATATACTGCTCATCGTGTCGTCTACCTGTGGCCATGGCACATGTACAGGCATGTCAACTTGTCTTAAAAACAGCTGATCGGCAGTGCGCAATTTCTGGCGCTAAAGATGTGTTTTCTACATTTTATATGTACATTTCAATTCAACAATTCCATCTGATTGACTTTTAACATTGAATGCCAATTATATTTGGCTAATTACAGCTCTGACCGCGGCCTATCTGAGAAAAACACAACATATATTAATTATTTGCCGCATATTTCGTAGTGTGCACTTGCATACACACAGGGCTGTCAACTTGTGCTAAAACACAGCTGCAAACATTTAATTTACGCACATTGCGAAAGTCATTTATTTATATTAATATGAACACGCTGCGGCCGTGCGGCTGCAAAGGAGTGCGCACCTGCCTCACCTGTGAGAAGGACTTCCGCATCGAGAAGCCTTCGCTGCAGCAGCAACTGCAGCAATTGGATTCGTGGTCATATTGTGCACAATGCGAACGCCTTTATCCCGGCTGGGACACGCGAGCGGTGCAAGCGGCGCATCCAGAGCACAGTCCAGCGGAGAGTTTGCCCCTGCCTGGCGTACTCGTGCAGGAGGAGTTTCTCTCTGGCGCTGAGGGCGCGCAACTCATGTCCGACCTGGATGCGCTGCCCTGGGTCGCTTCCCAGAGCGGTCGCCGCAAGCAGAACTACGGCCCAAAGACGAACTTTAAGAAGCGCCGCCTGCAATTGGGCACCTTTGAGGGCTTTCCCGCCAGCACGCGTCTTGTGCAGCAGCGTTTTGAGTCGGTGCCGCTGCTGCGCGGCTTCCAAACGATCGAACAGTGCTCGCTGGAGTACGATCCCGGCAAGGGCGCCAGCATAGATCCGCATGTGGACGACTGCTGGATCTGGGGCGAGCGTGTCGTCACCGTCAACTGCCTGGGCGATGCGGTGCTCACACTAACTCTGCACGAGTCCCAGCACCCGGGCAAATATAATCTGGATCTGGTGCCGCAATACGAGGAGCAGCTGCTGGCGCCGCTTTTGCCACCGGAGCAGCTGGCGACCTACAAAGGCAAGGTGCTGCGCATACCCATGCCAAAGTAAATATTCCATCTAATCCTGGCGTGCACATAATATATTTGTTATTTCTGTTTAAGTAGATCTCGAAGTGATGCGGAGCATTGGCACAAGTTTAAATGTCCCTTGGGGTATAATGAAGTTGTGTAAATGTATATAGCGCACAGTAGGAGATACCTTACCGATAGATAGTATATGTATTTTGCTCTACAGGACGACGAGCAAAGTTTGTCCGTTGTCCATTCCTTAAGTGGTTGTAAATTAATTCAAATGTTTGACCTAAAACTAGTCAATAATAGGGTATCTAAGAGCCGTTTCTTTTTCGTTTTACTATATATCGAAAAGTTGAAGAAGGAAGATTATATTCAACAAAACCGTAATTTCTTGTATTACACATCAAGTTTATTTGCATTTTTTGATACCATATCAATATATTACGTTTTTTGAGTGGATAATTCTATTTAAAACTAATTTTTCAGGATTTGCGAGTATTTTACGATTACGGTTAGGACCATCATTTTATCATTTAATCATTTAGTTGCCAAGTGGAATCTATATTAACCCCTTTTTGATTCCTTGCAGCCTCTCGCTGATCGTGCTTTACGGACCGGCGCGGTATCAGTTCGAGCACGCGGTGCTGCGCGAGGATGTGGCTGAGCGGCGCGTTTGCGTTGCGTACAGAGAGTTTACGCCGATGTATATAGATGGCCTGGACCGGCAGCAGGGTGATTTGGTAAGAGGTAAATCCCATTTATTTTGGCCGATTAAAACAAACTAACAAACAACCTTTTGGGATGAAGAAAACTCGCGCAATTTATTTATCGTATGAAATGCTCTGTTGCCGTCCGTTGTCCGGCCTCCCTGTGCGCCGGACGGTAGTCGAGCAGGGCCACTTGGGCGGGCAACTGGACGCCGTGCATGCGCTTGAGATGCGCGCGCAGATTGCTGCTGGTGCTGAAGCTGTTCAGGCAGACGACGCACTGGTGGCTATTGGCGTGCTTGTCGCGGATGTGCGCATTCAGATCCTTCACCTTGACGAAGGCCGTCGTGCAGTATTTGCAGACGTGCGACCGGCGCACGTGCGTCTTGAGGAACTGTTGCGAGGCGTACGCCAGCGGACAGTATTTGCACTTGTAGACCGCTTGGCTGCCGCTGGGCTCCGTGTCCAGCAGTCGATTCGTTTCGTTGTACTCGTCGAGATTGTCGTGCTTGAGCTCCACGGCTGCGTAGTCGAGGGTGCGCAGCTCGTAACTGGGGAAGTGCAGCAGCTTCTGTTCCAGTTCGGCTTGCGCTTGCTCGTCTAGTTCGGTGGCGGGCAGAAATTCGGACACTATCAGCGAATCCTCATTGGCCAAACGTTGCGAGGGACGCGCCGGTTCCGTTGGTTCAAGCTCGTACAGCAGCTGCGGCTCCTGTTCCTGCAACTCCTCGGCGCACACTTCTATTAGCTCTATGTCAGCGTCCCCGTCCAGATCCGCCTGCTCCTCTTCCTGTTCCTGTTCCTGCTCCCGCTCCAGCTGCGCCTCGTTGTACAGCTGCCGCAGCTGGCGATTGGCGATCATCAGCTTGCTGAAGTACGCATAGTGCAGCAGGCACTCCTCCAGACAGGCATTGCATATCATGGGCAGCTCCGTTGCCAGGTCAATGGAGATGTGCTGTCGGGCAGAACTTGCGTTAGATTTGATTACTTGTATTTATGTTGGTATACTTACAAACATGGCCTGCATTATTTCGGATATTGTGTGCTCCTCTTCGGAGTCGGTTTCGTTTGTTTGCCCAGCGGTCGTCACCTTGTGTTGCGTTATGTCCACATCAGCATTGTCCACAAAGCAAATACGGCACAATTTACGCAAGTCTATGTTCATTTTATTTTTAAAATCTTTATTTCAATATCTATTTTTATTTTATTATGTTAAGCTACAAGTTTTGTTTCGCTTCTGTCAAGAACAGCTGATGTACCAGGGCTGCAGTCATATTTCGTTGCTGCTAACGCAAACTAGGACATGTTAAATCGGCACTGTTGTTTTACATAAAATATCGGCGTGGTTCAGTTAGTTGGCTAACTGTTAGCAGTTTGAATTTTAAGGCGGGATATTGCTATACTGAACAACAAAAACATATGAATGAATTTTACGTAGTTCTTTTGTTTCTTGAAAACTGTTAGCAGTTAAATTGTTAATGCGCTTTTCTCTTTTTAAAATAAATTTTATTCCCTCTTTTATTATATGCCCGAATATGTTGAGTGAGTTTTCCTTTATACTAAAGATATACAAACAACGAAATTTTTCTCTTTTCAAAATAAATTTTATTCAGTTTTTGTTTTTTTTTTGTCGCAATCATTTCTCTCGATTTTTAAAGTTAATTTATTATTTAAATCATTTAATTCCGTTTCTGCTTACAATTAATTATTATCGTCAATGTGACGAAAGGTTTTTGTCTGTCAATAATACTTATCGACAACAGACTTGTTATTTTTTCTTTTTGCTTATTTTGCGGTTTTGCTTTTTTTAATCTTTATCTTTACATGCATCAATTGGGGTTTCTTTTGAGTTTACACAATTTGTGGTAACGATTTATTATTAATTATGCAAATAGCTATTTAAATTGAATTGGTAGTTGTTTTTTTTTTTGTGTTTTGGGGATATTTTTGATAGGCGTGGGGAATTATTTAACGGTTTTTTTTGGTTTTGCTCGGTTTGGTGAGTTTTAGTGCTTAACATTTGCAGTTTATAGTCTAGTTTTTTGTTTTATTTAAATGCTAGTTTTTTTTTTAAGTATATATCTTTTTAAAATGTGAACCGATCTTTCTGGTTTATGCGCTATTGAGACTTTAGTTTTATTTTTAATTTTAAAGTTTTAAGCTGCATAGACATGCAAAAGAAATAAAAATTAGAAAGTAAAACGGAAATCGCTGTTTGAATTTTTCGAGCTGCTCTTTATTGAATAAGACGAATGTGTGTGTGTGTGTGTTGCTGTTGTGTATGTGTGTGTTTATATGTATTTTTAATATTATTTCTTTTGTATGTGCCAACCTTTTGTCTAATTAGCATTAGTATTTAGTATAACTCTGATCAGAAGAATTAGTAAGTAGAGTTTTTGCTTTAATTTTTGTTTTTTGTTTTAGAAAATGATAAAACATTAATTTTTTGCTACAAATTGCCGTGTGAGATGTCGTTTTATTTTTGTTTAAACGTATTACTCCTTGCTGTAATATTAAATTCGTTTTTTTTTTAATTGCCCTCTCCTAATGTAGGACGCTTACGTTATAGTTCTTTTTTGTTTTTGTTTTTCTTTTATAATTGCCTATTTAATGCTATAGTATTATAATACATACATGTAGACTTCATTCTTTTAAAGAGTGTAGAAAATGGTTTTGCTTTTTTAAAATAGCTTCTTTTTATCAAAAAGACATACATACACATATAAGTACACAGTAGTTCTAATTATTCGCCTAGTTGCTCCAAGATAAGCACTAAATTAAATATATATATAAAAGAATTTAAATTAAGTACCTTCCCATAAAACCTTACGCTCATGATACCAATTGAAATTTATTGCTAATTGCGTAAAATCAAAAAAAGGATAATTTAAATAAAAACCATGTGAGAGATCTTTATTTTTTGTCAATAGTTTTCTAAACAACCTTAGGGGGACAGACCAGTTATCGGTAGTAAAAATTACATTATATCAAATGCAAATGAAACATACAAAACGAGTGCCCTGTATATAAAAGTCGTATAACCTTCAGATTAGTTCAGCTCACACTTCAGAGCGTGTGTGTGTGTGTGTGTGTGTGTGTGTGTGTGTGTGTGTGTGTGTGTGTGTGTGTGTGTGTGTGTGTGTGTCGATGTGTGTTTGTGTCGATGTGTGTGTAAGAATTGATTTCGCACTCGTATAAATATTACTGGTTGTTTATTTCTTAAACAAATTTTGCGATATTTGTTTTTTTTTTCTGATTTATTTTAAGTTAAATTTTGTCTGGCTATCAAATGAGAGTAAAAGAGAGTTAATGGCACAATTCTGTTAGAAATTCCTATATATAGTTAAAGATAAAGACAGAAATAGAGATAGAGAGAGAGGGAGAGAGATATAGTCGTTGGGTGGGTTTAACATATAAGCACAGATGGGAGATAGTTTTGTGTAGGGTATATAGCGAGTATGTGCGAGTTATACGGCAGTGTTTACGGACATTTTCCACGTATGTGTTTCGTTTCAATAAGGAGGTAGGTTTTTCTTCAAGTTTTTCTTCATATTTTGTTTTTTTGGTTTCTTACTTTTTGGTGTAGAAAAACATGTACATTAAAAGGTTTCGTAGGTGGGTCTTTGAAAAGTTTTACAATCTGGGAGCGTTTTACCATAAATATCACTGTTTTGCTTTGTTATCTTTTTTGGTTTTATTCTTTAGCTTTAGTTGAATTAAAATTGTTGTTTAGCTAGGATACAAATCGGAAGTAAAACTCAAAATGCCTAAAAAACTCATATTGAAAAATAATTTTAAAAATTTCCAACAAAATTGTGTATTTGTCTTTGTTGTTTCTGGTTTGGTTGGTTTCGATTGTGTATTCTTTTTAGTTGTTGTTGCTTTCGTTCTATTAAAAATATATCTGTATGATTACGAGTATATGCGGTGATATATGTGTCATAAAATATATATACACCTGTTTTAATTATTATTTATACGTTCCTTTTTTCGTATTGCTAGCATTTGTTTTTCATTTTTCGTTTGTTTTCATTTGACTAATTTTCTTTTGCATTTAATTTGTGACTATAACTTGCTTTTATTCGGTATTTTGCTTTATTTATGTATTTATTTTATTTCTTTTGTATTCTCTCAATTTGCTACAACATTTCAACAATAAATTTTCTAAAAACAGCTGTTCAATGAACATATTCTCAAAGTATTTGTTCTGTTTTCTTGTTTTGCATTTTTGTTTCCGTTTGTTTGTATGCGCATTTTAAAAATTAATTATATGGTACTTTATTAATATTAATATATAATTCTATTCATTATGTGTCAGTTTGTTACCATTTATGCCCACCTAGATGCTATCCTAATCACACAACTTATACACACGCTCAATAAAAACCATTCTTTTCAACAGTTAACAATTTAACAGCAAATATTTTCAATTCAATCAAAATATTTAAGGAAAATATTTTGAACTCAGTGAGTAAACATATGTCTAAAAAAAATGAAAAAATGATAAATTTTTTAAAAAATATATATTAAAAATCTTGTTAGAGATTCACTAGATTCACTATTTGTAAAAATTACTATGAGAAGTGTTTAAAAAATATGTCAAATAGATAGGTAATTTAAAGTCCCTGAAAGAAAATGTACATATTTCTTTGGTCCACGTGATGTAAACACAAGTTGAAAACTATTTGAGTCTAATAAATAATATAGTAATCAAAGTTTTAGCAATGTCCATTAGAGAATTTCTAATACTCTTTCACTAACAAAATGGTTTGCTGTCCCTTGTTATATGCATTACTCAATTAAGCGCTTGAGTGTGTGTGTGCATGTGTGTGTGTGTGCGTTTTAAATACATATCTAATGTCTCATAGGAACAATCTCTCTTATATACATACATATAATGTATTTGCTTCTCTCTATGTGTGCGCGCGCGTGTGTGTGTGTGTGTGTGTGTAAGTGTGTATGTGTTGCTTACATACATAAATTATAACAACTCAGCATAATTAACTTATAAGGTTCGTCATTGTACATACACAACCACGCACATATGTATGTATGTGGCTACATGTGTGTACATAATTGCAAAATCCTTTCGTCCTTTCATTTGTTTTTTTGAAACGTCTCTTTGTTTTTTTTTTATTGCTATTACTATGCAAATGTTTTATGTTTGTTTTGTGTTTTGCTCTTTTACTTGGTAACTTTTTCGATTTTTTTTTGTCTTTCAATTTAGACAATTTGCTTCTTTTTCTTATTTATTTGTTTTGTTTTTTTTTTTTTGTTGTACGGCAGTAATTTTTGCTTTATTTTTTTTTATTTTTATATATTTTTCCATAAAATATTTGTTTAGTACCCACACGTATTGTGTTATTTCCTTTTTCTTTTGCGAAATTTGGTTGACTGTGTGTTTGTGTTTTTTTTGTCAGCTTTTGCATTTTATTTGTATGCCTTTCTTATACTTTGACTTAAAAATGTAATTAACAATTTTTTTCTTTTATAATTTTTTTTTGCTTTTTCTTTTAAGCAGCTTCTTTTAGTTTTTATTTTGAAAAAGAACTTAACTAGGCAACCCCTCATATACATATGTATATAACTGAGTATGTGTTGTGTGTGTCTGTGTGTCTGTGTGTCTGTGTGTCTGTGTGTGTGTGTACTTAAAGTGTCTAAATTGAGCGGCCTTATTGCACGATTATGTGCGGAGCTGAGAGCAGCACGGTTACCGTTGCAATAATCGTAAAGAGCGTAAAAACAATTAAACAAAATCTGCGAAGTAGAAAGAAAGTTAAAGATACATGTTTATATGTATATATAGAGTATATAATTACAGACACATGCGTATGTTGCTACTATTTCCCCCCGTAACAAAATGGCGCCAACTGTACCGTACCCACCGCCATGTTTGTAAATTAATGCCACGTGTTGTGCGGGTGTGTGTGTGTGTGTTCAGGTCTTCATATAGCTAAGGCAAACAACCGGAAGTTGTGTGGCCATGTGGCTGTTGCCTTAATTGTTTGATTTAGTACAGCATACAGCGTTGGCCAGTTCTTAGTAACCGCACTGTTTGCAGGCACTGTGTTAGTTATTGACTAGATTTATGTTAGTTAAGCAGCGAGCGTGGTTGTGCCTAATGACAGAATTCACTGGCTTTAATTCATAATTTAGAATGTGATGGTGAAATTCTACATGAGTGGGCGATATTTATTTTATTTCCTCTTAGATTTTGATTTATATGTATCATATATAATGTTGTATTATTTAGCTGAATGCTTTTTAATATTAAAATCGATTCAGGCTGCTTGAACTTTGAATAAGACAATTTACAATAATTCGATTTTTCTAACTTTTTGAAGCTATTAATTCTTTTCTCAAGAGATTATTTTCTTCTGTTTTGAACTAACATATTTTTGGCAAAATAAAACAATGAATTTTTGCATAGAGATAATTTTAAAAGCAACTTTGATATATTCAAATATTAATTTTGAAATTTGTAATATGAAAAAAAAAACACCCTTTGAATTTTGAATTTTTATTATTAATATTCTAAAATTTTCTTTAAAACTGAAGTCTTTTCTTTTGCGAATGACCACTATGTGTTTTGGCAAAATAAACGATTGTTATAGATTATTTTATTTTGTGTAATCTTCTGAATCTTCTAATTCAAGTGTAAATGAATGCAAGTGAAAGGTACCTTAGAAAACATAGACAAAGATGTTGATCAATAAAAAAAATTTAAAAGAATTTACAATGATAGTAATATCCCCTTATGATAGTCATATATAAATGTTATCTTTTTTTTGTAATACTAATGAAATGCTTTCATTTCAATCACGTTTTTTTTTAGCTATCAGTTAACTCTTATCACTCCTGCTGATAACTCACCTATCCACAACCATTGCAGCGAATTTCCAATCGCTTATCAATTCCGCTTCGTCGTCAGCTTTGCGCATGCGCGCCGTTATGAATTGCAATTCTTTAAGAATTAAGTGTAAATCTTTGTGATTGCAGCCTATTGCAGTGTGGTGCTCCTCCACCGTTGTGGGTCGGCCAAAGCTACTGTAATATCCATTTTCAAAAAAGATCCCGAATTTAATTTTTAAAATTATCGATTGCTTAAACAGCTTTTACTTACGCCGACGAACCGATGGCGGTTTGTGAGCCAGATATTGTATGACGGAAATCGTCATCGATATCGAGGACATTGGCTAGTAAGGACTTGGAAGAACGTTCCTTCAATTCCAGCTCTTTCATGCGATTGCTTAATAATATAGATTTGCGCGTGATCTTGCGACCAGGCCGACCCATGCGCAATATCCAGGGCAGCCATTGTAGGAAAACGGATTTGATCTAAGTAAAAAAAAAACAATCTTTAGTATACCATTTATATATATATATATACCACTTACCCACGGTGGCATCTCGTGTATATCCGCTGTGCGATGATGATAGTTGAGCACCACAACCGTTAGCACCACAGACGATGCAACCATGAACATGATACAGTTGAAATATGTACCTGAGATTTGGTTTTTAAATAATGACAATCAAAATACAAAAAAAAAAAAACAGAGAAAAGATATTTTCCAATATTAGTATTCTGTTCATTAGGTCTACAAAATTTTGCGCAACACTAAAAACAGAAATTATAATTTACAAAAAAAAAAAAAATACAGTATTTACATTACTTTATTTATTTTGATATCATGATAAATAGAGTAGAATAATTCGATAGTGTGTTTATTTCGTGGCAAACAAATGCAGTGATTTTTTTTTGATGCATTCGATACTTTACGATTTAGCTACGAATTGTACGGGGGTTTCAAGCATACACTACTTTTTTATTTTATAAGCATTTCACGTTTACAACAGGCATTGACATGCAGTTGAAGTCGGTCGATTTTTACGTGTCATTCATGCATTATTCTAAATAAATTGATTCATGTTTTGGGTAAAAAAGTCAGCCATGTAGTCAAAACTATTGTGAATTTGGAAGGATTTAAAAGTATATGTGTAATATGAGTTCAACAAAATTTTGTTAATATGCTATTTTATATTTTTAAAATATTCTTTATCTCAGTTAAAAGCTTTGAAAGTTATTCAAGTTTTGTATTACTAAAAAGAAAGTTGTGATTTCTTGCATTTAAAAAAATATATGTTATTATTGTACAAGCCAGTAAAGCGTTGCGGCTGTCAATATTATAAGATTATATATTTATATATATGTATTGAGTAATTTAGCACTATTATTTTATCTTTGCTATTTAAGTAACTAGTCGTGTGCAATTAATATTTTTATAATTATCAAAGAAATTGATTTTATTGTATATTCAAGTTTTCAATTGCTTCAAAAATTAAAAACAATTTCTACATATCTCTAAAATTTAATTCCAATTGTCGACAATTTCATTTTGACTACTTGACTGTCTTTAAATTTTTCAAATCAATTAAAAGTTTAAAATAATTATTCATGCAGTAATAAAATATAATCCATTTTTCCTTTTTTCTTTTTACAAGCTTAATGTGAGTTTGTGATGATTTGATTGCTCTGGTAAACAAATTGTATTTCTTTTATTATTATATTAAATGTTTTTTTATATTTATTTGAATTTTTACTGCATTGGTTTATTGAAGAAACTGTTTATGATATGCCTTCTGTATATTATTAATAATTGGTTGTTTGATTTAAACTGCTTTACGGTTTGCGATTTACAACAATTTCTCATTACTTAGTCAGCTTTTGATACTTGGATGCGAGGAATTTTTGAACGTTCATTTTAATCAAGATATTTGTATATATATTATTGTATAACTTAAAGCATAGCTTGCATACGTGTGTTGCATATGTATTTAGTTGTCAGAGAGGGCGTGGCAAGCATCTAAAGCAAAGCACCCTCAGAAGTGTATTTTATAACGTTGTTAGCTGGTTAAAGTGATTATGGGTTAATAAAATAGTCTTGCAGAGGGCATAATGATTATTTCACACAGTTTGCACCAAAGAACGACATTCTCTGATAGCTAAAATCATCTCAGATTAGGACAATAACTTATAAAACGAGAGATATATTTAATATTTTAAAATCAAAAGACTTTATTCTATATATAAAGCTTTATATTATTTTTTAATTTATGATTATCTGCCTTTCAATCTTAATCATTTTTTTGTCGGGGAGGACCTGCAAGAGTATTTCAAGGTCGGCATGCCGAAGTTCAATATTTATGTTTTTGTTAGGTATAGCATTCCTTGTGAACGCTAAAGCTGTTTTTTTTTTTTTTGCAGCATTTTACTTAACAAGAGAATATAAAAAAATAGGTTCAGCCAAAGTCTAAAGAAGCATTTGATACGATTGTTAGTTGTTGTTGTTGGGGAGTGGCGGGGTGTTTTGTTGGGTTTAGCTACGGCAGCCATAGGAAAATTTTGCTTTGTATGTTATCCTTTGGAGTTGTAATTCATGCTCTCATTATATTCAGTTTTTCAGTTTTTGTTTTTTTTTTTTACCTACTTTAAACGCACTGCAGAGCAGTCTGCAGTCGCACTAATTATTAAATTTTGTACAAAATATGATATTGATTTTTTAAATTTAGCCAGCTGATTTTTTAGTTTTGAAAACTTTTTTTTCTACATTCGTATTTTTGGTTTTGTTAGCTAAAAGAGAAAAGAGTTTGGTTTTTAAAAGAGCACTAAGAATTTGTCTGGAGTTGTTTTTAATTGTTTTTTTTTTTTCAAATGATAAAGCATAACAATTACAAATAGTTGAGAATGTTTTTGTACTGGTACCTAGCAGCGGTACGGCCTCGCTCGTCTTTGTTATGACATTGCCGACCAATAAAGAGAAAACTGTTTGCGACAGCAGAATTGTAACACCTGCAAAAATATTGGGTTCGAAAACATTTTTTGTTTTTTGTTTGATAAAATTGTATAAGTTTGAGAAATCAGATTTAGCCAAAATGTAGAGAGTTTGAAGATCGTTGTAATTATATTCGGATGTCATGGGTTTAACGTAGGTTTAGCTGCCAAAATGTTGTGTGTAGGTTATCGATTTTTAAGATAGGATAAGAGAGATATGCAGAAAGAGAGCTTGAGTGGAAGACAGTTATAGAATCTGCTGACAGGAGCTGTGTATAGTTTTTATAGATAAGAGGATCCGTTCTTCAATATATATCAAGTATTTATCACAGATCTGGATGGAAGAATTCATTTTATATCTTATTCTATTCAGAAATAAATAGTATTTACACTATAAAAAGAAATTTTAATGCAATTTAGGAGTTTTTAAAATAAGTTGTTACAACTGAGAATGTTTTATCATTTTTTTGTTTTGCTTTTATTTTATAAACTCCCCTGCTCTATTTACAGCTCATATCAGTCAGTTTCTACTGTAAACATTTGCTAAATGATATTTTTTGGCTGAACCTTTTTTTTGTTTTGTATTATATTTCTTTTGTAGTTCTGTAAGGGAATACCATATATTTTAATATATGCACAGCCTGTGGGTGCTTTGCTCAAGTGATATGGTACCATAGAGTACTATATACTATATATTTACACAAGTATTTTAGCTAGTTTTTGTTTTTTTGTTTATTGTTAAGTTGTTATTATTGCGGTTTGTTATGGCAGTGCAATTTATTTAGTCAAAAAGGAACAGCAAGCGAATGCGGAGTTACAAATTTTTGACCCATTTGCACAAACCAAACTTAACTCTTGATTTTTGTTCTATACGAAATGATATTTTTTTGTATTTTGGTTTTTTAAATGTTGCAGCAAGAGTTTTTTCATGTAATATATGTACATATATTTTGTATTGAATTGGTAAAAAAGGTTCTCGAGCAAAAAATATCATTCCGAGAAATGGGTCAAAAAGGTGTAATAGTAATAAATAGCTCAATGAATACGTGAGATTAGGGCGAATGCAGCATAAAAATATATTATTAAATTGTATGGAAATAGCTAGTTTTGATATAAGCAGGTGGATATGGTGGATTTGGTTTTGGAGTGTTTTTTATCTGTGTTTTTTTTTTATTTTTTAACTAAGCGGTGAGCGTACGAAATTTGCGATAACTGCGTAAATGTCTCATTGGAGAACATGAAACGTTGGAACAGGTGAAACGATTGGTGTACAGTGGTTGTACATATATGTAATATATATATATATATATATATATAATATGGTGATACTATGCGTATGCAGTTAACGTTCAGTTAAACAAGGTGAGATGAAATGAGTGAGAAAGAGCGAGAAATTAAAAATGAAATAAGTACAAATCAAAGCTATTAGCAAAAATAGTTAAATAATACCATAAGAATAAAACATCTTTCTTTCTTTCATCTTCATCGTTCGGCGGTGTTGAGACATGATAATATGCAATAAGAATTATCGGCATTTATTTTCTTACAAAGTTTTCACAATATTTCACAAGTATTTTCCCAAACTCACTTGTATTGAAATCTGTCTCATAAGTATCTTTTGTAATTACATTTTAAAGTTTGAAAGTAGTTACATAATTGCGAAATGGAAATAAGTACATAAGGTGTGTACTCTATTAAATATTTGAATAATATTAATATAAGAAAGTTTGAATATATATATTTGTTGAATAATTACTAACGAAATTTTCGTTTTTATTTTTTATATTGAAATGATGTGTTTTTATTTGAATGCAATAGAACTTGGTTGTAGTGGGGGTATTTGAATAGTTGTAATATTTTGAAAAAACCTTTGTATAATATATAATCTAAGAACAGCTTCATTTTTCATATATTTTGGACCTAGGCTTAAAATGCAGATTTTAGTGTTTCCTTATATTAATAATATTTAATAATTAAAAGTGTCTTAAATTCTTAAATGGGCAACATTTAAACTGTTTTCAAAAATTTGTTTGGTAAATTTTTAAAACTATTTGAGTATATAATTTAAAATTGAATATGTTGGTATATTTATTAAAATGTTTTAGAACGGACGAGAAAAGGGCTGTAAAATTCAAATCTTCATGTATAAAATGTAAAAATTGGACTTTGCTCAGATAAGTAGTTCTATTGCATCCACAAACGTGAAACAACACCAAATTTAAATTCAGGAAATATGGAATATTTTGTATATTGAAGTGAAGTGGAAACATTGGCGTAGCTTTTTGATTATTTATATGTGCGGTTTCTGCTACTATATATTGAAGAATATTGTATAATTGTATGTTAGCCACGTACCAATGGCAAGAATAAGAAGTTAAAGAGAAAGTTAAGTTAGTTTATAGATCAGAAGTGTTGGCAAGTAGATAACGATAGCATTTAAAAGATTTCTTGTTCGGTTTGACGTTGCTCATTTTAAGGAATTGCTGGGTTTAATTAATTAATCTTTTTTTCGTGTGCTTTGGCATGGGGCAGACAGTGCCGTAGCGCTGAGCTTTGGTATGTTTACCGAAATTATTTTGAATTTTCTATTATCTTTTTTAATTTGAAATATCAAACAAAATATGTGGAAATATTGAAGAGCGAGAGAGAAAGAGACGGAGTGTTTAATTGGTTTTTATTTTATTTTTTGTAAAAGAGAGATAGCAACATAATAATATGATCAACTAAGAAACGACGTCAATATCATATATATATAGAATATTTAAAGTTCAATTTAAGAACAAGATAGAGATAGTTAGTTAGTAAAGTTGGTTTAGTTTAGTTAGTAATTTAAAACTTGTTGTAATTAGTAAACATAGTACGAAGTACACAAATAACATTTAACAACTTTTGGCACTTTTGTTGACATGGGGGTTTTTGTTTTTGTTAGACTAATACTTTATTTAAGTTAAGATTTGTTTTGGTTTTTTTTTTTATTGGTTTTAATTAAGGATTATATATGCGAACAATTTAGCAATGTGTGTGAGTAATCATAATAGATATATATATATAACAACAATAACAATAATATTTATGAATATATATAGATATATATATATATTATATGTACGTATATATAAATCATATTAAGTAATTTTTTAATTAATGGTTTTTGTTTTTGGTTTTTTGTTTTGACAAATTTGAATATATATTTGCATTTTTATGTTTTTTTAAATGCAATCGCTACCTAACAAGGGGATTGCATCAGATACTTGGGGCAATGTCTCAGCTACAAGGTTGAGAAACACTGTGAGCGATAGAAGAATTGTAACTCCTGAAACAAAAGAATTTTGTTTGATAAAATACAATTGAAAAAATGAGACAAGAAATTATAAGTTCTTGATAACGTATGTGTGTATTTGTTGTGACATAAATGAAACTTAAAAAAACAGACATATTCAGGGGCATTTTCGCAAGTTGTTGTAGTTGTAGTATTTGTTGCTGTTATTGTTGTACTTGTTCAAGTTGTTCTAGTTGTTGTTACTGTTGTTGCATTGGTAAGTTGTGTTCAAGTTGTTGAGAAAGCGACTGAGTTTTTGGCGTGTTTTTCTGCATTTGTTTTGGTATTTTTTGTTCTCATTGTGGTTGATATATATTTGTTTTGACTGTTTTTTTTAGTATGTACTTTTAGTGGTTGCTTTGGTATCAATCCGATTCTTAATGATATGTGTGCTTGCATGTGATGAGTATATGCTTTGTATATGCTTTGAAGTCATCATGAAACTTAAAATCAAGGGGTAAGGGAGGGAGGGGTGGTCGGGGGTCTGTGGTTCTTTGGTACTGGGGTCTCAACTCAAGCGATCGTAAAGTGAGGATATCTTTGTCTGGGGTTATACAAATAATGCCAAACAGTTGGGTTAAGCTTTTATCAAAGTTGATCATCTTTTGGGGCTTTTTGTGAAAATTTGAGTCTATATAAAAGTTTTTTAAATCATAACATCTGTGAACATTAAAATTTGAAAGAATTCATTTTATTTTTAATCACTTTTCATATATCAATCCATATGGAAAATATATTTTTATTTTAGATCTTAGAACCACCAAAAAACTTGTTTCTTTTCACGATTAAATTGCAGATTTCCAATAACAATTTAAGCTTTCCACTTGATAACCTGTTGTCCCACAAGCACTAAACATTTTGGCACAAATTTTCACAAGACCCTTTGGAAAATAATGTTTTTTACTTTGCTTTCATATCTTCTTGACCTTTTTTGTTTTTTTTTTTTAGTTTGCTCAACTTTTTAAAATCTTAATGGTGGTATAAGGTGCACATCCTTCCAACTTTTACCCATTACTTTGCGTTAAGAGAGGACTCCGAGGTTGGCGGAGTGAGCTGAGAAGTTCGCAAGTGGCAAGTGGTAAGTTTTTGCCGTTACTTAAATAAGTAGAATTTGTAAATTGAACTGCAGCTAGCGCTCGACTCGAACTATGCCTTGTCTTTGGCAATGAGTTTAGCGGTACGTGTCACCAATTTGCCACGCCCACACACAGGGGCAACACAGCACGCAGCAAGCGGCTCATTTAATTTAGTACGTGCGGCCCCGGTTAAATGTCAGACCAATGGGCAAATACTTGGAACTAAAATATCGCGCACTGCATGCAAATAATTTGGTTTGTCCCTCAACGCTGTAAGTCGTTTTTGGAAAGGAAGGTCCGGGGGTTATCTCTTCATATATATATTTGTTAGAATATATATATACATTTGTTTTAAACATGTCATAATATGGAACGCATGATGAGCGATACGATATTATGTGGAGTTGCAAGTCTACCATCTGGTCAAATGGATCTGCATAAATGCAAGTTCAAATGTTGCGCTTTGAGTTTGTTTTTCATTTTTAGCTTCAGTTTAGTTAAGTTCGTTTAGTTGGTTGGTTGGGGTTCTGTTTACAAGTCGGGAATTTACAGGTGCATAAATATAAGCATTTTTTTAAACATATATTTTTTGTTTGTTTATATATTTGAGCAAGAAATAAGATTTACTTGAGTGAGGTTTTTTTAATAATTTTTTTTTTTTGTGTAGTTTTTGTTGAATTTTTGTTTTTTTTATGGTGCAAGTATAAGTTCTTGCTAAAACGAGACAGTTTGCGAGATTGAGATAGATAGATAGAGAGAGAGAGTGAGATAAAGAAGGCGAGAGCGTGAGTGAATGAGCAGATAAGTGTATTTTGGTTTTTTGGCCAAGACTCAGTTGAGCTACGCTTCTTTTTACATTATTATTTATGTAATTTTTTTGTCTCAGCCTGGTTTGTGGCATGCGCTTTTCAGTTTTTGATTGTCGTTTAGTTGCGTTGAGATATTTGCTAGTTTCTTTTGGTTGCTGTTGTGGTTTTTGCGGTTAACGTATGATTGTACTTACGTCGGTTCAAGTGTGTGTGTGTGTGTGTAGGTGTGTATGTCTGTGTTTTATTTACAGTTATTTTTATTTTCAGGCAATTGGTCTGTTGCCCGCTTACAACTTAAATGTATTTTAACTCAAATGTAAAATACTCGTATACCTACCAAAGAATCTACAAAGCATACAAGTTAAAATTTGGCTTAGCCTTATTATATACATGTTTAGTATTTCTAGTAGATATATGAATATAGATATAGAATATATTTTAATTTTGCCTAACTTTTTTTTTAGGTTTTTTTCCTCTCTACTTTACCAAGTATCAAAATGACATTTGGCTACGCTTGTTTTTTTTTTTTTGCTTTTCATATTTGATGCTTTCAATACAAACCTTTTACCAATATATATATATTTATATATTGCATGTATTGCTGTTGTTGTTTTAATAATTGATATGCTTGGTTGTTGTTGTTGTGGTTCTTGTTGTTATATGCATAAAAAATCATAAATGTATGTCTATGTCTTCATTTTTACATATTGTCGGCTAACTGGTCAACTTTATTCAATTAACTGAGCTGCGATTTATTTTATTGCTGTTTGTTCTATTTCTCAATTGTCACAGTGATGATCATGAAAATGCGAACACTCACAACATGTTTTCTATACTCTGCCTGAGACTATTTAACGACCTCTGTTAGAGTTTTTTCTTCAACCACCTTTATTTTTTTACAGACCACTGTCATGGTGAAAAAGCTTTATCAAGAATTTGGCTGCTATGTTTTTTTATAATTTCTTTACTTTTGATTACAGCAGAAATAACAGTAACAGTTAAAAATTGATTTATTTCAAACTTTTAATTTTTTTATATCGAGATAAAGCAACCTTTCCTTCCAATTACTATTTTTCTGTAACGTTAAAAAATTGTCAACGTTTATTTTTTAATGTTAACAGACACTTTTAGTTTTACCATTTTTCAGACTTGATCAAAAATTTACCTTAACTTGCAAAGTCTATTCGTGCAGCGGTGTTCTATTTTCATGACCTTAGCTGTAGACTTATTGAAAATCAAATTGAAATTTGGCCAATTTAATTGTTTGTTTATTCATGTTTTTGTCTGACTGTTTGTTGGCCCCGTTGATGGCAATTTTGTTGGTTAGTTGAATATTTGGTAGCGAAAAAAGGTTATTCGTTGGATTTTTCATAGTTTGTCTATATACAATTCAGCTATATTTAGTATACATTTAGCGAGTAGATAAATATTTTTAAATTGCGTTTGCTGTACTACGTTTAAAGGCTGCTAGGCTTTATAATTAGTTGATGATTTGATTGTTCAAGCAATAAATGCGACCTGCCCAATATGAAATTAAATATGATTGACTACTCATTAAGAGAAGCTTATATACATGATTTATTTTAATTTTAAATTTAGTTTGGAAAATAATAATCAGGCTAAGAAACACATAGAAACAAACTGAAAAGTGTAATAAATAATAGATTATATGAAAAAAAAAAAACAAAAATATCAGCTAGCGGCAAACACGTAGAGAAAACAAACGAACCGACAGAAACAACACAAACTGATAAAACTAAGTGGGTAACGGGATTAACATACGCTTTTTCAAACAGCAAATGGAAATGGAAAACGAAAAACTTTTCGTTGCGGTTATGAAATTATGTGTTACGTGGTGTCTGGTTCAGTGATTACGTGGTTCGTGAACTGTGGTTCGTGTTCAGTGAGTTGTGAGTGTGTACTTTTTTTTTTTTATTGGTGTGTGTTTTAGTGTTAAATACCAATTATGTCAGAGCTTTTGCTGCGCGCATATGTTTCTAGACTACATCGATCAGCTGAGCAAAAGTTTTAGTGATAAGTTGGAAAAAAAAGCTAATGTTAGAACAAAGCAGGAGTTGAGAATAGTAAAAATATATAAATTTTAAAGTTGTCGGCTAGCTAAAGTGTAAGTAGAAGAAGAAGATTAAGAAAACTTGCTGCAGCTGCATATTTTTCGGGGTACTTTACATTGTTAGACAGAAATAGACGGATAGATGGTTTGAGAGTTCTATGAAGGTTTCTTTTTTAGTTTTATTATTATATTTGGAGGTGTTTTTTTTTGGTAGGTGTGTTGCTTGTGTCGGTTTTGATATGGACGCTATTGCAAAGGTCTATCCAAAGGTTCCGACGGAAAGATAAGCTTTTAGCTGGCTGGAACTGAAATATTTGTTATGTGACACACAGTTAAAAGACCAGAATTTAGAGTATTATCTATTAGCAAACAAACGCATAGAATTAAGATATAAAAATATAGAGCAGATTTCATTCTCCATACGATTCAGTGTGTATGTTTGTGTTTATGAATTTAAGATCTAAATAATTGGTATTTTTTATTATTTCTGATTTGTTTTCAAGATTGGTTTTTGTTTTGTTTTTTCTTGGTTTTCGTATTGTTTTCATTGCACTACTGTAGTAAAACTAATGACAACTAAAAACAGCAATTCGACATGATCTTTTCTGGGGTTATTTTTCGTAATTTTTTACGGTTAGGGTACTTTTTTTTAATAATTGTTAAATAAATAGCGTGTTTGTGTACCTATAAGAGGAACAGCATCCGACGTTGTCGGCATAGACTCAGCAACAAGGTTTAGAAATACTGTTAATGATAGTAGTATAGTTACGCCTGGAACAAGAGATACAATAAATACGTATATCAAAAAAACAATTTGAAATAAAATTAACTAAATGACTGAAAATTTAAAGACAAAAATTAAATTATTAAAAATTTATGTATATATATTTGTAGCAAAATTTTTTCATTTAAGTTTTAGATTTATTATTTTTACTTTTTTTGTTTTGGTTTGGTTGGGTGATGCTTTTTTATAGAGGTAATTTCTTAAGGGATTTTACATATTATGTTGTAGGTCTACAACTTTTAGTTAGCATGTTTAGAGTGTTGCCATTTACATGATTTATTTATAATTTTCAAGATCGAAGAAGTTGGGCAAAGGGCAACACTCCTATGTTTATTTATTAATTTACTGCACTTTAGAAATACTGGAAAAATAAAACATGCATTTTTTTATGTCTACACTAGCTTTAAAAGCAGCGTTCATAATATATTTGGTTTTTAGTTTACGAGCTTTATATAGGTAGTTAAATATAGTTTAAATCCAGCTAAGCCTCATTTCGCTACCGCTGCTTTACCTGACCGAAATTATATATATTTAAAAAATATATATTTTTTTGTTATATATATACCCTAACTATGTTTACGTTATCGAATTTGATTTGTAGCACATTTATCACACGCTGAAAAAACTTACAAAAATTTTTATATATGTCTGGTCATATTTTTGGGGGCAATCAGTGTTGTAAAATATTTTTTGTTCGATTTCAGTTTGGTGCAATTTGCATACTTACCCAGCGTTAATTTCTCGCCCGAATCCGGTGGCAATGTAAAGCCCAGCAGGGCCATCGATGATATTAGCACGCATGGTACAATTAAATTGAAAAAATAATATAAAGTACGTCGGCGTATTTGTATAGTAAAGGTGATATCGACATATGGTTCTGGGCAGCACTGGTAGACTATGGTATTCTTCTTTCCGGGCATGGCTGAACGATAAAACTCACGATTAGAAAATTTTGAATCAACCAAGTTGAATGACACATCGAGACACGAATACACATATATACAAATCTTTTTAGTTTTTTGCTTTTGATCTTAAATTTTATATTTATATAATCTATATACAAAATGAAAATTTAATTAAGGCGGCAGGAAATTAAAAAATTCTATGAAGCAATTTTGATAAAGCGCTAGGCTAAAGGTTTCTACAGAATATTTTTATATTTACAAAATAAAAAACGTAAATTATAATAATTTAATTGACTGTTGAATAGGTTTCAGGACAATGGTATTTAAGACATTTACACATGACAACGTTACAAAACAGTGAAATAAGCATTAGGTTTATGATGATTTTTACTAACCAAGCAAGTACCACTCGCCATTTGTTATGAAATCGGAAAGATCCCCTCCATCTTCGGAATTCAAAACCAAATCCAACTGAATTTTTTTTTCAATTTTTTTACAATATTTTTTAAAAAAAAATTAGTTTGCCGCGGACAAGCGAATTTTTTTTTTTTGTAGGTTGGGTATTGTTTTGAGTTTTTTTTTCGGTTTTTTTAATTTTTTGGAGAAAAAGAAATTTGACATTTTTAGTTTTTTTTAGTAATACGTTGAAGCATTTTTTTAAGCCACGTGGAAACAACATTTATGTACATATAGAGCATGTGTTCAAGGTGTACGAGCGAGAGAGATAGCGAGCAAAAGAGAAAGCTTTACTTCATATATATATATATAAATATAAATATATATAAATATATATAAATATATATATTTATTATTTATTTGTTATAAATCTTAAGGTTGCTAGTAATTGCGTTTTTAGTGCAAAGAAACGTGGAAATAAAATTAAATTGTATGGAAAACCTCTTTTATTTATTTTCATTTTTTTTGTTTGACTTCCATTAAGAGTCTTTACGTACGTCCAAAAATTTTCGGCTTAGTATCTCATATATATTTTTGGGCGTGGTTTGACCTGCTAACATGCAAAATAGTTGAAACTGAAATTTTTCAGTGTTGCCACATGGGCGAAAAATTTCTAAAATTTCACACATGATTCCATTTCTATGCAGCTCGATTGTGTGCCGTGCCAGTATTGGCAAACGCGAAAAAATAACTGATTGCACATCTGACAGCACACAAAGGGGCGACCTGGGTTCCTTATTATAACTCTTTTTAAGTGTTGGCCTAAAATATTCAATGACTAATTGAACATTTTAGCCTTGAGCACTTTTGACTTTTTGGTTTTGTAATTCGCAAAAACGCAAAGAACTGTTCGACGTGAGGGATATTTATAATAGAGAAAGATATAGAAATAGAGAGAAATATACTAAATGTAAAATAAACTGAATATTGAGATAGAGAGATAGAGTTTAGAAAAGCATAAATGAAAGCGGGTAGAGAGTCCATTGACCCTTGGGTTTTTCTTTTTGTAAAAACGTCGAACTTCAGCAGCCTAAGCCTCAATACACCTATTTCCCTATCTTTTCTGCCTATACCTAACCGTTTTTCCTTTGTGCACGTGCACGTGTTTTTTATTGTGCGTGTATTAGTTAATTTTTTTGTGTGTATGTGTGGGTGTATGTGGGTGTATATGTGTATATGTGTTAGCAAAAAGCGTGACGTCTGTGAATATGTGATGCAATTTTTTGCTGCACTGTAGCCGGAGTTTACTGTACTGCGTACTGTTAGCTCTTGTGACGTGTACTGTAACTGTTACTATAACTGTTACTGTAACTGTAACTGTAGCTGTAACTGTGACCGTGTACTAAACACTTTACCTGATTTCCATCGTAAGTCCAACTACCGAATTTCATTTCGCAATGTTGGTCATCAAATGGGAACCACGTGATGTCTATCTTGCATGTGCTCTTGAAGATACCAGGGGGCACGTACAGACAACTGCCGTTATGTTTGACCACAATGTTGGTGTGATACGTGCCATCGAATCCCTCATCCGCGCTAAATTATTGTACAATATTGTTTATGTATTATTCTATTTCTTTTTCTTTCTTTTTTTTTGTGGTTCTTTTTCAAATTATTTATTTATTTTTTTTGTTTTTGTTATTGATCAATTTTTTTTTGGTTTTATTATTTAATTAGTTTCATAATTTGTTATATATATTGTTGCATTTATTATTTATAAAGTTTTTTTTGTGTTTTTTATCATATGCGCATTCTGTTTTTCCTTTTTTTTTTTTACTATTTAAAAAAAATAGGTATTTTGGATATGGCTCTGATAGAGCTGGGGGCTAGGAGAGTTGTGTTTTGTTTAGTGTAGCTGGGATAGTAAAGTTAGGGATTTTCTATGCTAGGTTCAGGCTGTAAATTTGTATTGTTGTGTTTGGTCTTATACTATATGTATATAATAAATATACTACTCAAAAATATTTTCTAGCGCTTTTTAAGCTAAGGTTACGTCCAATTAAAATTAATATAAATAACTTAATATATTTATGTTTTTTTTGGAATAAACTTATTTGAATGTAGCCTAAGGTATTTATAGTATATAGTATTTATATATACAATTTATACAATATTATAAAAAAATTTCGTTTGCTTCGTAAATTTTATTAGGTCACAAACTGTAAACTATTGTATTTTTGTTTTTGTATACACTAAGAGAAATAGGTGGCTTTTAAATCAATTGAATTTTATATCAACAACTTTATGCTTTATTATTTAGAATAGGACTCGTGCATAGGTTAAGAAATATTTGACTTTGATTGATTCGGTTTTTACAGATTTTTTTTAATTAATGGTTATTTCTCTAAGTGTATATGTTTTGTTTATTTTGTGTTCATATTTTACATTTATAGTATGATACAAACGGCATTTCTATTGTCAGCACTTTTTGGATAGGCAAATTAAATATGTTAGATGCAATATCTGTATCTAACAATATGATGTATCTGCATCTGTGTGTGTGTGTGTGTGTGTGTGTGCATATGCAAATCGGGACTAAACAAATTTGTGACCATGTGTGCGTGTGTGCTGAAGTCAAAGCCAGATACAAGTGGCCTGCAACCATATAAGCTCTACTTATATACACATAAATATATATATAGAAAGATATACGAGCATTTCCATCTCTTGCATTGCAATAAAATGCAATTACTTTTATTTTAGGGGGCGGTTGTCGGGCGTTGGTCGAAAACTGTTGCGCAAACATTTTGTACGCAATTTGCATAGATATTTGAGTTACGAGCTGTTTGCTGTCATTTTGGGGTACTTTTTGCGGTCCACGTGACTTATACGCAATTTGTTAGGCACACACACACATACAGACACTCTTTAAATCATGTCTGTATCGTGATTTTGCGGTTATAGTGCGCGTTTAATTGACGGCACATACCACCTGTGACTGTGGGCGTTTGGGCGTGGCCAGTTGCCAGCTTACAATATGTTGTTGTTGCAATTAAGTGGAATTTGTGCCCCGATAAGCGGCTGCTGTAATTTCGGTTCAACATGAACAAGGCACATTGGCTGACACACATATGCTGTCCATTCGGGCTTGAGAGATTGTGAAAAAACGTATAAATTTATATAGACTTTGTAAGTCTTTGTGGTTTAGGCCAAGTTATTCATGAGGTCGAGATAATGCTTTTAAAATTGTTATTGAATTAAGAACATCATGGAAAAAGTAATTTTCAATTATAAAAATTTATTTAGTTGCGCTAAAGTTACAACAGTTATGTTCTTTTTTTAAAGCTTACATTTTCCATTACACTTTTTTTTGGCTCTATGTCTATCAAATTAACAATCCAATTGAATAATCAAACGTTTAAAAGTAAATTTTTCGTAAAACTCTGTTATCAGAAGAATGTGGAGAACCTTCATCACTCACGGCCCATTCATTTGGCCTGGCCAATATCAATTTTTTACATTTAAATTGCGACGTACATTTTAATATTTAAAAGTGAAAGATTTGGCAGCGTTTGGATTAGCCACAGGCCTCTCGCTTGGCCTTGGCGCTCAAAACGAATAAATAAAATCATTGCCAGGGCATTATTAAAATTGATGTTGGTCTGTTTCCGACTGGACCTACCAGAGAGCAGAGCGCAGAGTGCAGAGCGCAGAGTGCAGAGCACAGAGAAATGGCCTACGCCTCAGTTGGCTAAGCCGCAACCGCTGTCAATCTCATTTTGGTGCTGAGGCAGAGGTCGCTTTTCTATCTCTTTCTCTCGACTCTTACACTTTCACATGCTTTGTAATCTGTTTACGGCATTTACCAGATAACATTGCAATTAATGTGAAAGCTTTGCCTTCTTAATGCCCTTACAAAAGGGCACTATGAATTTTCTGTGAAGTGTATTACGAATGGCTGCCATTAAGAAGGTTTGTTCAGTTGAGGTGTTTTTCGACTGCACTTAACACTCTATATTAAGCTGCACTAATAGTTTCTTTATATCTTGTTTTATATTATGTTTTAAATATTTGAGCTGCTTTCTATCAACTGTTTTCAAGAATGATGAAATGGAAATATTTTGCTGTCTCATATAAATTTTCCTCTTCAATTGTTTCCATTTAAAATAAGCCTTACCTTATTTAACGGTATTTACATTTCATGAATCTGCCTAAGTTCAATTATATTGACCTTCATGTTTCTTTTTACTTTCCTTATGGCATTGGCAAGTCCAGCAGTGTGTGAAAAGTATCTCAATTAAACATGTTTCGGATTGAGATTCGTTGAACGCACATTGAAATCAGCATAAATAAAATTACAAATATTCCAAGCTGGGCAGATTGATGGGCCGAAGGCGTTGATGGGTTTCTACACAAAAGAGAAAAAACATCCCCAAGGCCAATACAGATACATGCTGAAAGCAGATGTGTGTATCTGTATCTGTAACCGTAGCTGTAACTGTCTCTGCAAATGTATTTCTATCTATTGCTGTCTCTATATCTGTATCTGTATCTGTATCTGTAAGCTTGGTCGTCTTGATATTGATCTAAATGATGGCCGCACATTAGCAGCGCAGTCGACGCATACAAATTAGGCTATGTTGGCCCAGCGCTTGTTCTGACCATGGCCAAGTCGCAAAAAGAAAGCTGAATTAATAAATTAAACCAAATGAAAGTCAGTCATCGATGTGTTTTCAGAAATGTTTTGCGCCTGCAAAACGCCAAAACGTGTTCAGACTTTTGATACATTGAAGATTTGCCTTAAATATCGATTCATTTAAATGCGAGCGAAATTAACGTGATTTCATTTTATGGAACTGCCCTGAAATTTTAGTATGCTGCCACCAACTACTCACCCAGCACGACATCGTTCTGTGCAAGTTCATTAGTAAATAAAGTTGACAGCCAAAAGGCTGCTTCGTGCGTGTACTGCCACGCCCAGTATTCTGGCTCTCTATACTTTGATTTCCCACGACTAATCAATATGGAATCTCGTAGGCCCCTTTGCATAGCCACTGTGCCGGAACTTTGCGTAGGCCTTGCCGGCATTGTCAAGCAGCTCGCGTTGTCTATAGCTATACCGTAATCAACACCGGATGCTGCGTGCCATGGAAATTAAAGCCCGCCCTACGTGGTGTGGCTACGTGCCACATGGACCATATCTTAGACAAGCTCTCGGCTTGGCTTTTAAGTCTTTTGTTCTCAACTGACAGTTAAACTCCATTTACGGCACACATTTCGTAATCGTAGCGTCAAATCGGGCGTGATATAGGGCGTCCACTGCAGTGCAATTAGCCCCGAAAAACTTGACACTCCCGCACCTGAGGCAGGTGCATTTTAGCCACAATTCGTGCAGCTGCCATATTTGTCTTCATTTGTATGGGCTCCAACACCCTCCGAGCGAGTACCTCCGTCCAATGCAACATTATGCTCAACATTTATATTCGGCTATATAGTCTTTTTAGATCTCCGCTGGAACCAAGCGGATTTGTGGCATTTAAGTAGTTTTTAGACTGCAGTTGGTTGCGTTTTTTTCGGCTTTTTTGACATTTAAGTTATGGCTTAAAATGTTTCAGTTCATCTGGCTGCTTAAATAACGTTGCATAAAAGCTTTTTACAACCAGCTTCAGCTCAAAAGTATGCTATGGTTTCTTTTGCTGACAGCGCGCTAAAGTTAATAAAATAAATTGTGGAAATCTACTTTGTAGAAAACATGAAAAGCGTTCCAAAATGCTACACAAAGTGAAAATTAATGAAAGCTGAACGCTTTCGTGGAAGTAAATGCCTTTTAAATATACTTTGTAATATGAATGCACTTAAAATATACGGAAAAATATATATTCGCAAGTCAGCAGTTTTTGTTAAACGTTTACGATTGACGCACTACAACGAATTAACAAAATTAAAAGCTTTCGATAGCAAAAATTTTCTTGAAATATGCTTGAAATATTTTACATCAGTATATAATAATGTATTTTTTATTATATTTTGTATACATACAATATTATGAAAAATATTACAAATGTATTATTAAAATTGGATATTTAAATTCAAATCATGTTAGTAGAAAAAAAACAAAATTAAAATACATTATTCTTCATTTTTTTTTTGGTAAATCATGGCAACTTTGTCATGGAAAGCTCTCGGATTCGGACATTTTGGTCATGATTTGGAGTCTTAATTGATTCTGTATCCACATTTAATATATATTTAAAAAAAAAATTTTTTTTTTGAATTTCTTTATAAAAAATTTTGTTTGTTATTTTGTGAATTAGCTCGTATAAGAATGTGTAGAAATTTTTTCAAACCAGAACTTCTTTGATTTGTAATATATTTTATTGGCTTATCAACCAATAAAACCCCATAAGCTGTAAAGCTTTTTAAGCTTTTTTTTAGCTGAGATAATTCATGAAGCCCATTCACGCACACACAAATATTTGAATGTGTGTATAGTATGTGTAACTGCAACTTTAAATTTAAGCTAAGCTGACATGCAACTAAGCTGAGCTTACAACAAAACTTAAACTAACTTACTTAAACTAACTTAATCACACGACAAATAATGCGATTCGGGTTTAGGATAAATAATTAGTGGTTGTTTGTGTGCTGCTGTTATTTGGCGACATATATAAATATAGATACACATAAATATAGGATTAACAATGGAATAGATAATGACGACACATAATATATACACGTAAATGTATAAATATGTGTGTGTTTCTGAGTGTTTATAGATGGGTTAGTTATAACTGAAACATTGACTAACATGGAAATATTAATTGTTATAGACACAGTGAAACACAGCTAGAACGTACAATAGCACACGCATATAAACAATGAAAACAATTGATTACTTGGTTAATAAGTAAACACACACTCGCGCAGACACACACACAGAGATATACTGAGTAAATTCTTTGCTAGCAACGCCAATAAGTAGAATGAAAATGATATGGTATTGTAATTATTGTGCGGATATTTCAATTATTTTTGGTTCCATTATCAGAAATACTAAAGAGGACAGCAATGCATCAAGAGGGCATTAACTCGTCAACAAATTGTAGTTACAATTATACCCTGTTACTTTACAAATAATCATTGAGCATAGTTAAATATTTTAAAAATATATGTACGAGAATGGGGAAGATGTAAAAAAAATATATATGTATATATATTCCTTATGAATTATTTAAAAAAAAAAAATGATGTACGCTGATTTGAAATATTGATTCATTTACACTAAGTACAGGGTATATTTAAGACAATCATTTTAAACTATTGTTGGTTTCATGTGGGCGAGGCGTAATTGGCGTTGAAGCTGCTTTACTTTTTGTAAAGTTTATTTTTTATTTTTTTTATATTTCAACTGGACTCAGAAACAGACATACAATAGACACACACATACATATAAATTAGATGTAAGTTATGGTTGGTTATACTTGGATTGATATATGAGGCATGTTTGCTATATGTTTCGACTCATGGACTAAGTGAAAGCGAATGGAAATAAAGTTTTGCGCAGAAATTTGTACTTATTGTTGAGTGATTGATACGTGAATTAGGCAAAAGTTGGTCTGCATTTTAAGCGTGATTGGAATATAAGCATTTGGCGTACAATTCTTTGATGAGCTGTCCAAGAAAATAAAATAAAGGCACAGATACAGAAATAAATAAGGGAAATAGCAGTAAAAGCTTACTATTTTGCCTGAAAAAGGTTAAGCCAATGCAGGCTAGTAATTGAGCACGTTTGACGCAATTATTGCAGTGCCTGTGCCTGCAAAATGTTCGGACAACTTGGTTAATAGAATACCTTTCACAAGGTAACAGAATGATGAATAATAAAGGGGAGCCTGATTTTGACTGGTTCTTTACTATATCTTGTTAGTAGTTCAAATAAATCAAGAACTTTTAAAGACATCAAATTAAAAAAAAAATATAGCAATAAATATTTATGCATTTAAGATATTATAAAATTTCGCTTAGAAGTTGTAATTTTTTTTATAAATTTTTGGATAGCTCACCTAAGCATCGGCTTGCCGAGCATGAAGAATTTAAGAATTTCCATTTTTCTTAAGATGTGTCTACTCTGAGGTACTTTGTTATATGTGTAGAATTAAATGTTTTACTTTCGCTTTAAATGTGAAATTGTTTGCTTTGAGCAAAGCTGCGCTTAAGCTTATTGTTTTTTAGTCTAACTAAAGTGTTAAATGTCTTAAATATGTATGAAGCACTTTAAGTATGTTTTATACAATTTTGTTATTAATATATATTTAATAAAATATGTTGTGTGGGTGTGGTGTGAGTGGTTTGGTGTAGGATGTGGGTAAGCAAATAACAAAATTGTGGGAAAAATATTTATTAGAAGTGCCAACAAGTCGTAATTTTTGTTGAGGCACTTGACATTTAATAGGTGTTAGGTTTTGGGTATTAGGTTTATGAAATATATATTTTTTTCTTTTGTTTTTGTTTTTTTTTTAAATTTATTTATAAATTTGTTTTTATTTAGTTGTTGTTTAGTACGAGGGATTTGATTTCTCATGCACAATACTTGAAAATCTATTTTGCCATTGATTTTTGTGTTTTTTGCAAGCTACAACAAATACGAGTATAACAAAAAACATTGTTTCTCTTTTATGTATATATTTTAAAATTTGGCCAAATAAATTCAAGTACTGAACGTCTAACCAGATATATTACACCAGCTTATTGTTGAACAATTTCTTATGTTGGTTATTGTCTCTATTGATATATATATATTTTTTGTATCTGATCTAAGTACTGTGAGCAAAGAGTAAACAATATGCTACGTATACACAGACTATACATATATTTATATATACATATATAAATATATATTTTATTAAAATGCATATGGAGCAAACCACATGATATGCAACGGTCTGTTAAGTTATGAGAGAACTGGAATCTTTGGGATCGATTGTTTCGAACAAACTACTTGCATAATATTCTGGTTAAACAAAGTGTTTAAAATTCATGGAGTTTAGTCTGAGTAATTATTTATTTTCATAATTTTTTGGTTTAGAGTTGTATTAAAGCTGTGATTAGCTATTATTAATTGATTTGGTTAAATGTTACAGATTATAGATATGTACGTTCGGTTAGCATTACGAATCCAATTACAATGTGAGGCCCACATCAACGGCAAGCTGACAATGTACAGTCCCACTAGAACACCACTGCGTGTAAACTACTCTTATTTGAAGTAAACAATATTTTCTTGTTTGCTTTAAAATAAAATGGATTTTTTTTTGTTTAAATTTTAAGTTGTTTGTTTAACATAAACATTGAAAGCAAATCAAAATTTTGTCGGGTAACGTTCGAACACAAATACAAATAACTAAGTCAAACATAAACAAAAACATAGTCATTATGTTTAGGTTTTGGCTTAGCCTTTAATAATAGACACACACAAACAATAGCGAGTGGATATGATACGTCAGGTATAAATATGGTTTATATTATATATATTTTCTATAGCATGTTTACGCTTTGGCAAACAAAAAGAAAAACTACTCTCATAACTGTATACTCAGCTATAATTACAAAAAAATATACACAACATTCAATAAATGATCCAATATGAATTGTAGGAGCAATGGAAATTTATTCAGTATTTATTTATTGCTTGTTTGCGATATTAAAATAATAAAGGAAAATCATTTTTCATTTTTATTTCTGTTGATTTTTTTTTAAGTATACAAAAATAATACAATTCGCAAGCTTAATATTGGGCGAACGAGATAGGCGCTGTTCAAATTAAATTTAAGTGACAGTTTGAAAAGTTGGTAAATAGTGTGACCGTAGTTCAAATATAATTAAATGAAAAGTCTTAACTTTATTGTCCATATTTTAAACTCTACTGATCACATTTTTATCTAAATAATTTTTTTCTTCTTAATTTTGTGAATACTGTTTATTTAAATCTCCATTGCTCCTTTTTAAAGAAAATGTAGTCTATAACTGATTAATCTATAGCAATTAAAAACTAGCGAAAAAGAACGCAGAAACATTTCGTTTTAACAACTAAAGTGCACAAACCACTACAATAATAAATTGTTATTAAAATATATAATATAACTTAAAACGAAAATAGTATTGTAGTACTAAAAATGAAATATGTCAACAATTATTATACGATTATCATAAAATAAGTTATAACTATCATCTGGCTGAAATAGGATGTGCTTATAAAAATTGTTTTACACACTTACCATTGATTTTATGTAATGGTAAAATATGTATTTGTGCTTGATTTTTGTTAAGTATAATTTTTTGTATACCTAAACAACAGTCTTTTGTGACTGTTAATATTTCTACGTAGCGCATGATTAATAATTAATTTTTTCTCTGATCATTTATCGGTTTTATTGGGCGTTTTTTTATTAGTTAGTTATGGCCGTGGCCCTGGCGCAAGGGTCCGCAAACTGGACACTTGGGGTCACTTACCTATTGTACATGAGCACATCGGGTTTCCACAGTTTATTGGGCGTTATGCGTAAATCTTTGACGCCGCCATATTCCGTTTCGTTCCAGCGCAAATTGTAATCGTTCCATTCCTGTATAGCATATATGAAAATGTTTTAGTAACGATAAAATACTTGCAGTTCACTAGAACCTAGTTAAAAAACAAAATAAAAAAAATACTAATTTTTAAATAATAAAGCGACGTGATGTGAGACAAAAGACACACAGAAACTATAACTATATGCTCTATATGGAAATGAAACATTTTAATGCTTAGCACATGCAAAAACAAGCAGAGTGCACAACAGTGCTATGTTAAGTGACTGTTAAGTCTCTGTTAAATTCTATGACAAGCTGTTGCTTTGATACAAAACACATACTTAAATAAAATAAATATAATAAAACTTGACTGCAAAATTGAAGTTAAGTTCTTGCAGTTGGTCCAACAGCAAACATGTAGTTTCATACACACAAACACACATACACACACACACACACACACACTTGGCAAGTTTTATCAACATTTCGTTTGCTGTTTTTATTCTTTGCAAGGAGTATTTTAAGTTTTTTGTAAAAATTGTAACACATGGAAAAATAATTTTTTACCCCATGACAGTCAAAGTAAAGAACACTTTTTGTTTTTTTTTTATGGAATTTTAAGCTTAACAAAAGAATGTATTGTTATGCTCTTTAAATATTTATCAATATCGGAAAACTGCATATGCAAAGATACAAAGATTTTCTTTTATAAGTGTGCAAGAGTATTTAAAATTCGGCACCCTGACAGTAACTGCACGTTGTAGTTCCTATTGTCAGCCGAACGAGATTGCGGTTGCCTGATCCTGCCACATTCCGTCCTGCAGTGTCCTGACTTGCGTCGCTCTATCTCTTGCCTCAGGACCAACAGCAGACAAGCAATAGGCGGGCAGTGGCAGAGGAGACACGGGACTAGGCTCTCTCTCTGGCAGTGCTTTGTGTCATTTTGCGGTTGACTGTTTGCCGTTGTCACTTTGTTCTTGTTGTTGTTGTTGCTTTTGTTGTTGCTGCTGCTGTTGTTGCTCCGTTGCTGCCACACACACAGAGAACTTGGAACTCGCGCTTTGCGTTTTGCGGCCTCGCCTACAAGTGGTTCTTGTCATAAAAGCGGTAAAGTTTTTCCTCTAGTTTTCCTCTTGGTTATTTTATTGTTGTTGCTGCTGTGCCTTATAATTTACACATACACATACACACATACATTAGTGGCATTTTTAGAGCAAGCAATTGTCTTGCTGCCTCTTTGCAGCAAATCTCTTTTTAAATCACAAAAAATTTAATTACATGCCATGACATTGCATTAAAATATATACATAAATTTATATGTATGTATATATTATAAATATATGTTCTCATAAAGTGTACACGTTAGCGATGTCTGTTTAACTTTAAGGTCTTTATACTTTAGTACTGTTATTGTGTGTGCATTTATGACAGCTGTAAAAACAGATGACGGTACACTATCACACGCAGAAATATGACCGCGTTTTATTTTATATAAAACTTCGCACATCAAACTCTCCAGAAAATTTTACCAAGAATTACGCCATTATGTGGCATAGTTGGGCTGGATTTTAATATTTCTCATAATGGCAATTTGTTGCGAAAATATCATTGTGGCCTTCCAAACATTGGTCACGGCTTGTTGTTGTGGCTTTGTGGCTTTGTGATTTTGAAAACGTTCTCGATTTAAATTGGGCTTGTTTGATATTAAAATAAAATGGTGTTTCTTCCAAAAAAATCTGCTTGCGCATTTGAAAAATAATATTTTTAAATTTTAAATTTCTAATCTTTTCTTATAATTTGCTTCACTTTTCGCACTATTGCTTAAGGTATAGTTTTTTGTATTAATGTTTTTATTTTCAAAAAAAAATATATATAATTTTTTAATTTCAACTCAATTTAACTTTAAAATATTTATTTCATTGCAAATAATACATTTATCTAAAGATGCTTTAACTAGTTTTTAAATAAATTAATATTATAATTTCACTCGATCTGCATTAGTTATTTCGCTAATGTTGTCAATTTATTTTGTTCACATTTTACTGCCTTTTTAACATCTATTACTTGTTGTATATTGCGACAATATTCTGTATTGAAATTCCGTTCCAATTCCATTTGTTGAAATTAATTTTTAAATGCTTCCAGTGTTCCATTTCTGTTTGATTTGTGACAGCGCCTCACACCTTTAGATACCCAAAAGTTACTCATATTTAGGCATGTAGCATGCCACAATTTTTGATGAAACTATCCAACCAGCCAGCATCCGTTCGCCCCCCTTTCGTCGGTAAAGCGAGGGGAGGACAATCCATTTAGGTCGTGTAGATTTGCCGGCTGTCCTTCGGTGTGCAACATTTAAATTATAACTGTTGCTGGGAATTGACAAACATTTTGGGGACATTTTAAACTGTCAGTTAATAAGTGACGCATAAGCCATCAATCAAATTGGCAATTGGAATGCTTAAAACAAAAAACCACCAACAAAACGTTGCTAGGAATCACAATTTTGGAGTTTATATTTTTTTGTTTATTTTTGGTCATGGCCAAATGGAAAATTACAAATTACAGGCCGCATGCAACATATGTCGCGGATCTTGCCATAATTGTTGCAAAGTTGGGCGGGATGGGGGCGGTGCGATTGCTGTTTTCGAATCCCTGTGTTGAATAAATAATTTAATTAATTTCGTAAATTGACAGGGCTTGACGAGTGTTTCAACAAGCCCAATGGCGGATATATGCTTTGATGAGGATTGCATGAAAATATCATGTAAAATTTATCCGCTGCGTTTCCGTTCAATGATGCGCATGTTTATAATTTTTTTTAACACCCTCACACATAAAAACACACACACACTCTTCCACATACACAACTGTCGCATGCATCGTAAATATTATTTAACAAATATGTGTGTTTAAAATGTATATTGAAGACATGCACTATGTATTAAAAATGCAAATATTTGTGTGTTTATTGCACCATGCAAGTTCAGAAAATTGGTTTCTTTGATCATGCTAAATTTGTTGTTGTTTTTCACTTGTTGTTGTTGTTACTGTTTAAAGTTAATGTTTTGTTGTTTCGAAAATTGTTTATGTGTTTAATTTTTAGTTGCTCTTAAAAAATGCCAGAAAAAAATAAAAATATCTGTATTAAAAACTATAAATAAATTTTTTATAAAACCCCAGCTAGAACTTAAATCATATCAAAGTATTTGTAAAAGCGCTTAAAGCTACTTAAAAATGTATTTCAAAACTAAATAGTAGAAGAATAAAATAGGAAACCAAACTGCAATATGCTTTAACTAGTTAAAGAGTTTAAAATATGTTTTCTTTTTTTTCTTGTAGTTTATGTGTAATAATGTATATATAAATATATATATTTAATAAAGCGCAAGGATTTAAATATTTAAATTTAAGTTCAATTGTATTTAAGGCATGAGATTTAAATAATTTATCACACACGTTCTAAGCCACGCAATCAAGCTAAAAAGTTGGATCAGATTGTTTAATATTATAGAGAGGGAGAGAGTATAATATTAAATAGAGAGAGAGAGAGAGAGAGTAGATAGTTGAAAAAATTGAAGCTTTACAAAAAGTTGGGAGTTCAAACTATATGTAGAATAGTTGATTAAAACCGTTTCGGGAACCATTACGAATTCCCATTAGTTGTTATTTAAAGATAGTTGAAGTTCAAAAATATTGGGTCTATAAACATTGAGTGCTATTCGTACAACTCTTAGCATAGGGTATGGCCGAGTGTGTGTATAAATTATGAGCAGGCAAAAACACTTCATTAGCTATGCCTAGCAGCCAGACTAACTATATACGATCCAATATATATATATAATTATATGTATATATATATCTCTTAAGAGCTCCTCAGCATAGCTAATAAACGGTTTGTTTGTATTATTTATGATATGGTATTTAAAGCATATGATTTATTAAATGGCACTATATTTAACGTTTTTATATTTAAATGACTTTTGAGTTTTAGTTGAAACTTACCAACGAAAGCCAAAGATTCGTTATAAGTAGTTGATTTTTCTCGTCCTACAAACGCATTTTATAATTTTTTTTTTACAACAACGTAAGACGTGAAATTAATAAACCCAAATACAAAGTAAAGTATTCAAAAAAGGAAGAAAAAATTAAGGTTAATCAAAGGCAAAAGTTAAAAAGAGCAGAGCATGATAATAGAACGTTTTTTTTATATATATTTGTTTTATGAGTTTACAAGAGGGGGGTTTTGTATATATTTTTCCTCTTTTTATATTTATAGGGTTTGTATTTATGGCGTATTTTTGTAAGATTTTTGTTTTTGTATTTTAAACATAAGTCTTTGCTCAGCACTTGACACGATTTGGCTTTAATGTGCTTATTTAAGGCATTTATTTAATGTTTTTTCGTAGCAAATAACAGTTGTTTAATAATGTATTAGCTATGTGAAGCGTAAAAGAGAAGCTTTAAGTTAAGCTGTGATTTTGTTTAAGATTATTGAAAGCCTAAAAATCTTTTTGCTTGTGTTAAGCTTATGTGCAAAATATAACAGTTGTATTACAGTGTATAACAGCTGGGTAAAGCGCAATTTTAAATAAAGTTTTTGCGAATTTTGTTTGCTCAATACATATATATGTTTGTGTGTGCTTGTATAAAAGTCCGTTAACTGGATGAAACGCCGCAATTTTAAATTAAATTTGAGTTATGAATTGGATTTTGTACGTTTTCCTTTAGAAATCGAGTAACTGCCTTGTAATTAGCTTGTCGTAGGCACAAAGACCTAATCAAATAACACAAAACGTATAGAAATACTATCAAAAACTTTGTTGGCTCACACAAAGCTGGCCAAAAGCTGTGCCCGAACGGCTTGTCCTTGTACTGCAACAAAATTCAATACTCAATTTGATGCTGCTGGTTGAGCCATAGGCAGAGTTGTCCTTTGTGTCCATTGTGCCAATTTGCTTAGCATCTTATCGGATGTGGGCATGTCTGTGCAATAAAAACTTTCAACTGGCCCTAGTAGGTATCAAAACCCATTTATCTTTATACAAATTTTAATTGAAGATATTTCATGCTGGCCTATTGTCAGTCAAACGGACAGACAGGGCACATTTTCTATACGGCTGCAAATTTAATATGTAGCTCAAGATGGTTGCCGCAATTGTCGTTTCTCGTTTGTAATGCAGATGAAGTTAACCCCCGCACCCCTCTCATTGCCTTGGCTCGTTGTCACTGCCTTTTTCATTGGCCAGCACACACACACACACACACACACACAGAGAAAGCTGACATCTGCATATGAAAGCCAAACGTTGAGGTGACTTCTGTCATTAATAACTTGCTAGTGTAAACAAAAACAAAAAAAGAAGTAACCAAAAACAACAAAACAACGAAAATGGAAAATCGTTGTGGCCCAACAACAGCGGCAACAGCATTTTGGCCCAGTTAGTGTCTGACAGCAGCTGCAGTAACGACTTGAGCCATTAAAAGATACACGGCAGAGGCGTTGGGAGCTGCGGGGCAACCTGACAGCCGTTTGGTTCAGGATGTTTCGGCACTGCTTCTGTAATGATATGCAGGAGAGCAGCCTCCTGCTCAGTTTTGGGCCACTTAACGTTTTTGGTAAGCCAATATGAGGAGCACTTCCTCTCGACATCAAATGCCATAACGTCTATATATATGCGCGCGCCTGTGATATGTGTTATGTGATATTTGCTGTTGACACCTTATAAAAATGGCGGTTCTGTGCAAATTTCATGTTTATGACAGGCAGTTTGCTAAGCGCACTTCCGCAAGGGGTACCCTCCTCACAAACACACACACAAACACATACACACACAGTTGGGACTGGGTAGAGGTGCCGGCACGTCTCGAAGCGCCTTGAAAATGTTGACGATGCCAACATTGACGCATACTAATGATATATTTTTTTCTAAAAAGAATTTCTTTTTATTTTTGCGATGTGCCCAAATAAGGGGTATCTGAGGGCAGTATGTTTTTGCACTGCACTGAAAGATATGATGAACTTGGTTACACTGCAAAGTTTTCTTTATTTAAAAAACCTGCATCTACAGTTAAATTTTTTAAAAACATATATAAGATGTTTGTTTGTAAAATAATAAACGTTCTGTCATTTAAAAAAATGCTTTATTCGTATTCTTTGTTAAAATGTTAGTTTATTCTTGACGTCTGATTCTGATTCTGTATAACAAAATCGTTAAGCTCTTGAATTTGAAGTACTTTATTATCTATGTATGCAGCTGCAATATACGATAAGCTAGGGTATTTACTTTGCGGTACATTTTAAAAAACTTGTTCTGAATGTCGGTAAGTTGAAAGCATCTTTTGCAACAAATGACATTTGCATTAAATGCTACTACGCTTAATCGCGTATATATATAATATATATGTGTTTGTTTACATAATGTAAGCCATAGTGAAAGTTGTCGTTATATTCCCGTTGTTTCAGTCACCGACTCGTCGAGCACGTTGTCATTGCCTGCACAAGCTTATAGATTTATTTTGCCTTAACGTGCCAAATTGTTTGTAAATGAGTTTCTAATGAGCCAACAATTGCTGTTGCCGCCCCTATCCTCTCTTCAGTCATTATCCAGATCCAGCCGGAACATATGTATATAGCCGCCGACTTTTATGATAAATGTTCCAGCCAACTTGCTTGTAATTGGGGTATACCACATGTGCTGCATTTTTCTGGTTGTACGCCCGGTTCAAGGACAAAGTTTGTTGGCCTTGGCAGCTGTGTCACCGCTGGGTAAAAGCACCCCACTTTCATCCTTTCCCCCTGTGCTTAATACCTCGACAAATAAGTGTGTGATAAGTTTGCGCAGCTTGTTGGGGCAATACTAATAAAATTGGAATTGAGCTAAGAGCTTTATGTAATGAGCTGTATAAGTGAAAAACCCTAATTATTTTATGAACATATAGCGTCTATATGTATTGAAGTATCATGGGAAAATCAGAAAATATATATTGTGCCATGGTAAGTCCATCTTCATTTAAAAACAAGCTAAGATACACTAATAGAATCTATTAAATATTGTATTCATAATCGTATGTATTTATGACTTTAAAACATAAAGTGATATTAAAATTTAAATGAACTCATGTTTAAATTTTGGTACTTTGGTTGCTGTTGACATTTCCGATTGTTGCCCCATGCTTTTGACTAGAGCTGCAATCAAACAAGCTGCTATTAACAGCTTAAGCACCTTCGAGTGCACGTCATACTTGAGGATAACAGTATTGTTCCTCATTCCAAAAAAAAACCCTTTAGCCATTTCCTTTTGACACATTTCTATGGCCAGTCGTTTGGAGGGCTTTGTGAGGCTAAAACGCTGCAACCTGGCAAGTCATTACGAGAGTAGCTCCCTGGTGTTAGCCGAAATATGCTAATGACTTTATTTCTTAAACTTTGATGCGGCCTGGCCCTGTGGCACAATATGCATTTTAATGGCGTGCCAAGGAGGTTGCCACTGTGCCACTGCAGAGTTCAAGACCGCCTCACGTACGCCTCGGAACGTAATTTTGCCAATGACACTTTGCCATGTGCTGGTGTCTGGTTGCATTGCCACTGCTGCTGACTCTCTGACTGACTGACATGCAGGGGCCATCAATGCCCAAAGACCCATCACCATCATCATCATCATCATCAACACGAAAAACAAGGAAAAAATCCTTGGCAGCTACTGAACACGTTGCCACACCATGGAGACTTGTTTTACTTGTTTCCCATTTTTGTTTTAAGTGTGAATATATGTAGTTTGTCGGGCTTATTTGGCGCTACTGCAAATGGCAAATTTAACAATATTACGTCTTTAATTAAGTTAGCGAATAATCATAGACAAATTGGTATATAGAATAATGTTATAGCACCTTGAAGTCCCTATCTATTGGACCATTATAATTTTTTTCATGAATTTACCAAAAAAGAATTATGAATAAGTTGCCATTTAATTCCTTATTTTGGCATTTAGAATAGATTAAAGATAACAAATTAAAATTTAGCCCTTTATGAGAAATGAGGTTTTCTATAATATTTTGAATAAAAATTTTAATAAATTCCATTTTTAATTTTAAGATGTAATTTTACATTTTAAAAATCACTTTAGCTTTTATATGAAAGATACATGTAATATGAATTTTTTAAGTGTATCTTTATAGTCGACTTCTAAGCTTTTGAAAGGTGAGCTGCTCATATTTGATGTGTGGAAATGGCAACTATATATCAGCAGTATATGTGTAAGCTATTAATTATTAGTAAGCTAATTAGTGTAATTGACAGCGTGGCCGGGCAGAAGATGAAAATGTCAGGGCTAAAATTCATAAACTTGTAGTAACGATGTATAATTAATGCGGTTTTTGAAATCAACAAACTCTGCGGTTTTTCTATCAATGCATCAATCCGAATGTAATGCATAAATCAAATGCACGATTATCTAAATGAAAATGCCTTGAAATGTAATAAATAAATTAATTACATTTCTCTGCGGGCGGCACATTAAAGCCAAATCGATAAAATCTGTTGTTTAATTTTTTCAAGTATCTGTTTTTTAATTGTCATTTAAATTTGTGTGAGCATTTATATATGTTTGGATTTAACCTATGTTTGTTATTTAGTGAAATTTAGTTTGGTTTAAACAACATGCATGCCTTTTTTCTTGTTGTTGTTGTTGTTGTTCTTGGTTTTCTTTTTTAAGTGTTTTTTTTCTCTGTCTTTTGGCTTTTATTCAGTTGTTCGTATTATGACATGTACCCAGCTATAATTTAAGTTGTTCAAGCATAATCTGTAATAATTAGCAGAGTCACACACACATACTCACATACGTACACACATACCATTAAATTGGGGGTTGCAGTTCAAAACATAAAATTGAGAAAATCGTCTAAGTATCAAGAGTTAAATTAACAACAAGATAGCAATAATATTTATATTAATTCGATTTTAATAGAATGCGTGTTAAATTTTGCTTTAATTTGTCTCAAATGCACTTAAAAAAAATTGTTTGTTTGATTTCGAACATTTGGCAGCATAAATGCCACATCCTTTAATTATCTACTTATGTGTATTTGTGTGCCAATCAAGTTAATCATGTAAAATTATGTTATTTTAAGAATTAACTATGACATATAAATTCGAGGATTTCTTAATATGGGCCTAATCAACAATCGAAAACTTCCTAATATTTTATGGAATAATTAGAAACCTTTGTTTTAAAATTCACACTACAATATTATTAATTTAATTAGATTTGGTATAGTAGAAACTGAATTATTATTGATAAAACATTATTGAATGCAAAACAAATTCTAGTTTTCTAAACAATTTTTTAAATATATTTTGACGATAAGTTAATATGATTGGCTAAACAAAGTTGATTTAATACGATTTTGATTAGTCAAGCAAAATGTAGGAACAAAATTGAATTGAGTGCTATATTTGTATATATGATTAATTTTTATTAAATATTAACTATTGGATATTGGCACATTTTGAGATTGCTAAGGCTATTATATAATTATATTTTCTGTCATAAAGCCATTTAAAATGGTAAGCTATTATGACAGAAACTCACATCAATTTAAGCGCATTGTGTTGCATGTTTTATTTTTTTTTTAATACAAGCTGTTATTTATTTTAATTTGATTTTTAATGTGTTAATTTAATTTGTGTGACAAAACATGTGGTACAAAAAAACAAAGGCAAACAATGTTGGGTATGAAAAAACATTTATTTAAATCAAAGGAAAAAATTTAGACATATGTCATAATTTATATATGTAAATAACACAAAGACAACGACAAAAACGCCTAGACGCCGCTAAAAAAATTGTTTATAAATAAATGCTTTAATTTTGATTTTTGTTTTCGGTTTTTATTATTATTTTTTTTGTGCTCTATGCAACATTGATGCAGGTTTCATTTTAAAACATGTTATTAGCTTCTTGTAATTTTTTTTTTATTTATTGTGTTCTGTTGTTGGTCGGCCTTTATACAACAATTAGTTTGATTTCAGTTTTAGGTGCAAAAACGTTGAAAAACGGTTTGCAAAATTGCAAATTATTTTTCGCAGTCATAAATCTCTTTTATGCGAGTGTGAAAAAATGGCGGTATTAATTTTATTGAAAAGGGTTTTTGATCAATCGCACCAGCTTCAGGTGTGCCACAAACAGAGCGTAAAAATTGTTGCTTTGCATAAATTTTTATTTATGAGCGCCTTGATACCCTGTGCTCAAAAATGGATTAGAAACTAGTCATGACCTGGGGTCGAACAAATACCACAACAAATAGAACTGGGCGAAAAGGAAAACTATGAAATCTATATTTATTTGAGCTATGAAATCAGAACTCGGCTGCACATTAAGGGTATTTGCTAGTCGAGTGTCGCTTTTCTACTCGCTTCTGTTGAGTTATTTGTTTTTGCTTATGGCTGAATTGCTCTATGGCAATTTTTGCCAATTTAGCAAGGCCTTAGCCCATATGCCAAGGCAGTTATAACGAGCTGGGGTCCAAGTTCAGGTTAAATGAAAATGTGTAAATCAAATATATTTTGCGGCTGAGATACACGAATGAAGGCCAAATTGAGGATGTTTACGAAACTGTATCCATGCTAATGTCTGTTAACACAAATTTATTTTCAAATGTTGTTTATTTATTTAGGCTGTTTTCTCTCTTTAGGGTGTAGTTTTTTTAGCAATTGCTTTTAATTAAGGTGACTGTCATTTGCAGTTTTGCACTAAAAACAATATATAGTAAAATAAATTTAAGGGTGTATCACAGCAAATAATTTCAATTTATTTATATAGCTTTAGTTTTTTTTCACACACATATCGAGACAACACATATTTGAAAAAGGCGCTTCCGAAATAAATAAATCAAAAAGGAGTTTGAATAAAAAAATGCTTGTTATATAAAAAGTTATTCGCTTTTCATTGGTAAATATAAACAGAAAATGTTAGGCAAATCGAAATGAAAAGAAAAGTAAGAATGAGCAAGAAAGGAAAATAATCCTAGCATTTGATAAGAAAGACAGACAAACGGTGCTAGACAAATTTGACGGCTGGTACATGTCACTTACCAAATTTAACCACGCATTTGTGGTCAGAATCTGATTCTTTTCGTCCTATAAAAAACGCAAGAACTCGTAAATTGAACTGTTATTGAGAGTTTTTTTCTTTTTATTTTAAGAACGGGAAACCGTCGCGACAGCTGCGTAAAAAAGTTGCTTTTCAAGAAAAACCGATTTTTATTGTAACGTGAACAAGTAAGAATTTAATAGAAAACTATATCTTTTTTAGACGTTTTTTCTGCATATTTTGTGTTTAGGCAAAAAGATGATATTCATTTATTTCAATAAGCTACATTTTTATTTTAAACAGTTTTCCTCTCAATAAAAGATTTTTTCTCATTTTTATTTATTGAATTATTTATTTTTTGCCCATTTATTATTACACAAGCTTTTATTTGAAAGAATTTTGCTCGAGGCTCCCTAACTAACGAATATTATTTATACGGCAACCATATTGTAAATTATTTTTTGTGGTGTAGCTGTTGAGGATATATATTTATATGTATATTGATAATTATGCCAAAAACACAAAATATAAAACCATTTGTGGTTATTCGTTCTTTATTTTTGCTAGTCCAAAAGCAATTAAATAAATGCATTTTTTAAAAGACAACAATAAATTTGTTAGAATACTGTACGACGGGTACTTGTCACTTAACAAGGATAAAATGTTTGTGATCAGTAAGCGATTTATTTTCTTTGCAAACTTCTATTATATCTTTTTTATTTAAAGCCGTCGCGACGACTGCACTGAGAAAATTAAAAATGAACTCCGCACTGCCTTGGAAACCTTCTCCTTAATTTTGCTTGTTTATAATTGTTTTAGTTGATTATTGTTGCAGTTGCAGCTGCTTCAGAATTTTGACTAGCGGTCACCTTGTCACCTCGGGCCCTGACAAATTCAAACTTACCACATCGATGATTTGCTGCAGCGTCAGTCCAAACTTAACCTCCATGGGCTCCGATTCGTTGGCAACGGGTCGCTCCAGCGTGTTGTAGGTGGAGAGCAGGTGATTGAGTAAGCGCTTTTCGTGTGGTCCCTGACAGCTTTCTGCAATGAAAAATAAACAAATACGATTTTCTCCAATTAGTTGGCGGCCTCGAAAGCTCAACTCACATTTATGGTTATGGCACATTCAACAAAATTTCAGCTAATAAGCGACCCTAACACATATTGGCAGCCCTTGTGGCAGCTCATTAGAAAGCAATTAAAAATCTTTCAGCAAGCTAAATTTTTGACAGGCACTTAATTGAGCCAATTTGTTGGCGCTGTTCCGCTGTCAACCTGTCATACGGTGCGTATGCGCAATGTCTGGCTTGTAACTAAAATTTGAGTACATCCATCATCATTTGAATTGCCAACAGTTAGCCGGGGACCAACACAATTTGTAATTGGATAAAACGAACCAATTATAAGTTTTTATTTGATTACAATGGGGATATAAATAATAGTTCGCATATTTTGAAATATAAATAGTTATTTTTATCTGCATATAATCATATACATAGATGTATACAGCAATCTTTTAAGCCGTTACGCCTTTATTTGTGCTGCATGTCAAAGTAAACCAAAAAAAAATTACGCATACGCCGCATGTACGGCATTTCTTTGCGCATTGCAGCTAAAGTTGAAAGCCCACACAGAAATACAATGCACATCGCAATAGTAATTAACAATTTACTGAAAAGCACATACGCCCACACACACATACACACACGCACACATACACACACACACACATATACACTCACTGCACAACCAGTCACATCAGCTCTTGCACGGGGACCACCCGTCAAGCGTTTGGGATTGTCAGCAAAATTTTTTTATTTTAGTTATTTGTTCTTTGTTATTTTGGTCATGTAGTCCCTGCCATTTGCAGCAAGGTTAAAAAACTCATAAATTTTTAAGCGATAACAGAAAAGAGGGGGCTAAGGGAGCGAAAATCTAGAAGAGCTGAGACCATTCGTACTCCTAAAAACACTCAGAATAAAAGGTGCAAAAATGGGAAATCACAGCGCAAAATGTCAAAAAGCGTAACAAAACAAAGGTAAAGATACTGAAAAGCGAGCGAAAAAGGCAGTGGGGTAAAGAAAAAGAGAGAGCAAAACACCAAAAGAAGTAAATACTTTTAAATAATGCAAAGGGCGACCCAAGAGACACACACACACGAGCACACTTTGATGTGTGTGTGTGTGTGGACAAATGTCAACTGCAATGCAGGACTAGAAGAAGTTCCTCAATTGTCTCCCAAGGCCAAAGAACGGAACAGAACTAGGTCACAAATCACAGAATACAAATAAATCGAGTGTTATATGGTGCATATATGCTCTATAATGTATACAGTAAAAGCTCACTTAACTAACTCTTTGGAAGAGCAACTAAAACACCATATTTGGACTTTAAAATTATTTAAATAGCACCAAGAATCATTTTTATAAATTTTTTTTTTTTTTATAATAAAAGTTTATTTTTTTAAATTACATTATTTTTATTTAATTTTGGACAAATTTCAAAACAAAAATATAGTAAACAATTTTTATTATTTTTAGTTATTTTATGCTATTGTTTATATTTATTTGTTTTGTTTTATTTATTCATTTTTTTTTTTCATTCATTTTTCAATTTACTTATTTATATTCTTATATTTTTTTGTAAGTGTATGGGAATTGTGGGTGTGCGTTTAATTGAGTTTTCACTGTATATATTACTAAATTGTATATATTATTAATGTCACTTGCAATGAATGCCACTCGAAAAGTTGGCATGTCCTTCGAATATTGAATTGCGGCTCATGTAATAAACACTGAATCCGTTTACAGTCACCTTGACAAGTATACGTACGTGGCCGTTGGTCAGTGTCCAAGTGGTTTGCTCAGCCATGTCAAATTCATGGCCTGCATAATTTATAGTTAATGCCAACATGAATTCGATTGCATTGCCTGAAAGCCAAACTAATGCATTTATGAATGAGTTGCTGCCTCGGTGGCTGCCACCACGTTGACTGCCCCCGTTGGTGGTTACCTCGTTTGGTGTCCCTTTGGTTGCCACAGTTTGTACAGGCCTGGTCAATATTTACACTCGAGACGCAACGAGGCGCACGCCAACCTGTCCTTTGTTATATCTCGGGTTTTTTATGCCTCTTTCCCATTTTGACTCGACTTGACAACAGTTTGCCGCCTGTGTCCTGTCATTTCGCCTAATTGCGTGTAAATAGTTTTCGCAATTGAGTTGTCAATTTTGTCCCCGACCTGTGTTTCGACTAGATAAACGTGGTGTCATCCCAGCAAGTTCGCACCTCGCCACACCTCAACTGGTTTGGTTGCTCGTAAATTTTCAAGTCTTTTTTTCCTCTTTCTGTTTTTGTGCCCCACTCAAATATTTGTCGTGGTCGTTTTACAGGCTGTTATAAAACACTGTCCACTGTGGTTTCGGGTGGAAACAGCTAAGGCCAATGGCTGCCAAACCATAAAGTGCGCTAGTTAACGGCGCTTTATGACGGCCATTGAGTGATCAAAGTTGATAGTTAAGCTTAGTTGTTAAGATCTAGGTTAAAAATGAAAAAAATAAAAAAATAAATTTGATTTCAAAAATTTCCAAGTCCCTGATGAATTTCCTTTCTGAACTTTAAACTGTTCATGACTTGGGTAAAGTAAATAGATTTTTATCAATGAGGAAATTTTTGCCATTACTTTTTTAGCAGTATCAGTTTTTATTTAATGTGTGCTGCATTATATTTAAGCTAAGTACGTAATATGCACTTAATATTCTCAAAGAGTTAGAAAGCTGAAAGCTAAAAAAATAAAAATTATGTTTTCAATATTAATTATCTAACAAAACTTAAACACATTTTTTTGGCCAGAATAACACATCCACTGAGACAGCTGAAGACCGGAAGACCTTATCTCCGATCAGGACGGACTTCTCAAAATATCCCATCTCAATACTACAAACTTACACACTTTCACGCATGTAATGCATTTCATGCATTATTTTGCGTTAAAATAATACAAAATTGTTGTAAGTTTTGTGTTTAATTTTGTGGCAGCTCTCTCTTGACTTTCGCTCTGTCTTGTCTAGTTTTAAAGGCGTATATCCTTCTACTTTATTTTCTGGTGCACTAACTGAACTAGTTAGCGCAAACCTAGATTCTATAGCACACAGCTTTTGTCTGTTAATGACTTTTGCTGCAAATGTAACACAAAGGTATTTATCTCTGGGAATTGGCTTTTGCTTGTTGTGCCAGGGCAGCTTTGATAGCATTTGAAAGCAATTTCAGTTGGCAATTAAAACAGCATGGTCTACACAACAACAATTCTCCCTCCCTTTCCCCCGCCATCTCATGTATAGTCCCTTTGCTCGTACATCAGAAGTGTTGATAATGCACTCAAAGTGAAAGAAAGAGCGCAATTTTTATTATTGCTCGGCTTAATGATATGCAAATACATGCAGACAATGGCAAAGACAACAAACACGACTCGAAACAGCAACAACAATAAGGCTGTGTTAATTGTCTGTTAGCTTGTGCTGTTGTTGTTGTTCCTGTTGTTGCTTGTTGCTTTTAACATTTAATTAAACGCCTTTTGCTGCGTAAAGCGCGACATGCGCTGGGCGTTGCTCGTATTCCTCGCAATTACGCGCCATTTTCACTTTTCTAAACGAATTTTTCACGAATTTCCACTAGAGTCTCGTGTTCTCTCTCTCGCACTCTCTTTTTTGTCTCTGTCTCTTATACTCATATTATTGTTTAATTGCAATTAGCGCGTAACAGACAGCGCACAAAATGATTATGACGAGCCCGTGTGTCGTCGACTCATGCATAATACAAAACACATGCCACGCCCCCTTTCTTGCACACACACATTGCAATTAAGTTGCAAATGCCTAGCGCCCATTGTCCTTGTTGCTGTTTTGTTGCTGTTGTCGCTGTCGAAGCCAAAGCGTGTTGAAAATATCTCCTTGAAGTGTGTTGCCGCCACTTGAGTGCGCCCTCCCCCTTCCCTTTACCACCTCCCCACCTCCCACTTTGGTCTCTCTGGCTGCTGTTTCTTTAGCTGTCCTCCTTCAGCTGCTTCGCTGCGCTGCTTGAGTCTAAGTGCTTCCCGCCTTGAGAGTGTGTTAGATTATTTGTATACCCTGTACCCATTGAAAATGGGTAATGCTAATGGGTATATTGGTTGTTTGCAGTATATCTATATTTTCTTGGTCAACTAAGTCCAGCTAATAAGCGTAAGGTGTGTATATAAATAAACACTGATCAAACATGCTTACAGGATATTTTCAAGTCTATTAAAGGGTACAGGGTTTTCCCTGTACCCATTGAAAATGGGTAATACCAAAGGGTATATTTGTTGTGTGAAGAATATCTATATTTTCTTGGTCAACTAAGTCTAGCTAATTAGCGTAAAGTAGAAAATTACGACTTAAACTTGCCTCAGGGAACCGAGCATCTCCTAGGCAGGACTAAAAAAAAATAAAAAATGTGTTACCTCACTTTAAGTCGTTTAACAGCGTGTAACAGGGTATCTTCTAGTCTATCTCCACTCTCAACTACCTTTTCTTGTAGGTACCCTTTTTTCTTGTGCATTATTTTTGCATGCATAAGTAGTTAGTTTAATAAATTGCATTGCTTAGGTGCGCGGCTGGTCGCATGGGTTAGGCTGGGGGTGGGGAAGGGGCAGCTGCTGCTGAGGGGAACTGTTAAAAGGTAGCTTAAAACTTCACAACTTGCCAACAACAATCAACTGATTTTCGCATTCGTAATTCGAAAATGAATTTCAGTTTTCTTCTGCTTAAATAGTTTTCTACCCCCAGGCAAATTTTAACAATGCCAAAAAGTTTGCTGCATATTTCAGAGAAAATTTGGCGTGCGAATTATGATGAAAGTGTAATTAAAACAGGGATTTGTGGGTCTGTAAATTCAGGTTTCTATGGGCTGAATTACTAAGTGCACAGCTTCAGTTTACTTTTATATCTAGGAATAAATGAATGTTGGGATATGATAGAACTTAATTCATTTTTGACGAAATAATGAAAAAAATAGCTTAGAAAGTAAATTTTAATTAAGGATAATTGGAAGGGCTTAATATCAATAGATAGCATTTTCGATAGGTTTAAAGTACACTACTCAATACTGTTATCGACCTTATTATTTTTTATTAGAGGCTTGTTTTTTTCTATATTGTAATTCTATAGGAAAATAATATAGAACTCCATGCTTTTTCTGCCTGTTATCCAATACTTTTATATAAAAATTTCGTAATTAAAATTTGATTAGCAATTAAACATTTTTTCCTTTCATCGACACTGGGTTCTAAGATATACATAAATAGTATTCAATACTTTGTGGGTTAAAGTATTCCCAAAAGGCAATGTGATATACAATTAATAGGTTTTTCTCAATATCCATTTTTAAATGTAATCGAAACTTTTCTTGATACATGAAAACAAAATAATAGAATCCCTTTAAAGAATATGATAATGTTAATAATTTCCATGGGCAGCACAAGAAAAATAAAAGTAATTCAATTTCCAGTCGTTTGCATAATAGGGCACAGTTATCCCAACGTTCCCACATCTTAGGTCAGTACTCTAACCCCAAATCCGACCTTGGTCTTAATACTAAGTGGGCCCACTTAAGGGCTATAAACAATCAGCGTCCATTCGCACAAATTTCATTATGACTTTAACTACACATACGCATAATATGACGACTTTTTGGTCCCATTGCCCAATTCTCAATTCTCATTTGGGGCAAAGAGTTTTATGTGTTTTTCAATTTTTGTTTTTTCGAGAGCGTTTTAAGTGGAGTCCTGCTGGAGGAGACTTGCTCAACAATTTGCTCATATGAAATGCATATCGTAATGCGAATGTGTAAATTTCGTGTGAGCAGCAAAAAAGGCAGCGTATGCTGCTCTCGTATTTTCTACTTCAACTCTTACACGTTAAAGGGCTGAGGGATGAGGAAAGGAGGTGATGTTAGGGACGGGTGCAGTTGTGCGTTGAAGTGGGCGCTTGGGGGCGGTCATGAGTTTGTGTCACGTTCGCGACTTCATTTGAAATTCATGCATAATAAGCAGCCAAGTACACACACACACACACACACACACACACACACACACACACACACACATACACACACACACACACACACACACACACACACACACACACACACACACACACACACACACACACACAATAAGAGCCGCTCTTCGGGGTCGCTCGACTACTGTTGCCTGCATAAACAAGCACCCAATGTCGGAGCTAATTTTATTAAAAAGCAACACCAAACCCAAATAGCAAGTGCTGTCCTCCCCCTTCCCCCCTTCCGACTCTTTCACTCTGCACACTGTGCGCCCAATTGCGAATTGAATATTGATAAATTGTATGCCTCTAAATGCAATAAAGATTGACTGATTAATCAAATAACACAATTTGTGTACTTACATATCAGCCATATGTCGATAAATGATCTTGATAAACTTATAGAAACCAGTTAAATATCAATATTTCAGTTTTTCATTTTAGGCTGTTCATTAATTTGAATAGTATCCAAAATAAATTTTTTTATATTCTCTTTTCATCTCTTACAAAATGTATTTTTAGAATTTCTTTAGGAAATTGAATTGCTAAAATATTATTTAGGCCAGTTCAGAATTTGTATAATGTGAAAAAAGTTTGGTTTTTAATATTTATGTATTTATAAAAAAAAGTTAAGAGTAAATTATTTAAGAATTCACAAAAAACTTTTTTATAAGAAATTTTTTAATTTTTTTTACAATTTGCTCTTATTCCGAAATTAATGAAAAAAGTAATTTATGTTTCCAGAAACAATTTGTGTTGTTTTATAAATTTTTTATACTTTTCAATTGGATTGGATATTTATAATATATTATTTTCAAATCCCAAACATCTTTGTAGCCTTAATAGACACTGTGGAGTGTTAACTGGCGCTGTTATGTTTTGCAGTGTAGTGCTTAGTGTAGTTAGGCAACTGATGGAGTAGCCTGCTGGCAGCACATAAAAATGCAGCTCGGGAGCATAAACAAACAGCCTGTGCCAGCCCCAAGGGAGGTTGATAAGTCCCTTCCCAAACGGGCGCACGCAACAGAGACATGCGTATGGGGACAGGGGATTGGGGACTGGGGACTATGGTCTAGAAACTAGGGAACTGGACCGGCAGGACTAGTAGGACTAGGACTAGGGCACTAGGCAAAATTTATGCGGCATGAAGTTAGGCGAAGCGCTAAACACACAGCTGCGACGCAGCGTAGCGCATTTATGAGCTCATTTTTTATGCCCCAACATTTTAATTAGATACATAAATTTTTGGGCCATCGTTTGTGATGACTAAAAAAACTGCAGCGTTTTTTTTCCTATACAAAGTTTATTCTAAGTGCCGGTGTTTTTAAATTTTATTTTACATATTTTATACATATATCGTTCATATTTTTTTTTATAATTTTTTTGCCAAAATTTAGTTTAGCTTCGGGATAGGTAAGTTTAAAATTTGGTATATGTTTTCAATGTTCCCTTTGCTGTTTTAATTATTATACCCTGAACCCATTGAAAATGGGTAAAAAAGGGTATAATGGTTTTGTGCAAATGTATGTAACAGGCAGAACGAAGCATCTCCGACCCCATAAAGATTTAGCCATGTCCGTCTGCCTGTGTGTCCGTCTGACCGTCTGTCCGTCTGTCTGTATGAACACGCCGTGAGAACACGCCGCTGTGAGTAGGGATGGGGGCTTGTCGCCGAAATTTTGTGCCGATCTTTAAAGGCGGTGGCCAGTTATCTACCCTCTAAATTTGGTAACTCTAGCTTAAAAACTGTGAGAGATATAGGCATTTGCGGCGGGGCGGGGGCGCTGGGGGGCGTTCTAGTGGGCGTGAGATATCAAGGTCACATTTGGCACAAAAATCTTAACACTTTGTCTGAAGAAGATAACTACAAGTATATATCAAAAAGATTCAAGTCTCTATCTTCAATAGCGCCGAAAAAAGTTGCAGACGGATAGACGGACGGACGGACGGACAGACGGACAGCATGACGGACATTGCACAAACCCAATATACTCTTTTCACTTCGTGAACGAGTATAAAAATCGATCGTGTTACCCTTTTTAGTGTGTTCTTTTTGGGGTCTTAGCCACCTGCAGAACCTACATCATATTTTAGCCCTTGTCACAGTGCTAGGTAAAACGTGGCAATACACAGTTTTTTTTTTAATTTTCCCGAGATTTTAAAGTGGGCTAAAATCATTGTCCTAGATAAACATGCAGACGCACGCGCACTTAAAAATTAATCGCACGATTTATGACGCTCAATCTAACCGCTAATTTATAAGGCTTAAAACCCAAACAGGGCCCTGACAACTAGCCGGGCGTCGGCGTTGGCGTCGGCTTCACAGTCTATGGCCATGCCTCACACCGCCTCCCGGCGGCTCACAGGCCGCGCCTTTTGCGCAAACGTTTTACGCATTTCAAATGTGTTGTGGCTTACACACGTTGCCTTTCAACTTGTTTGCCATGTGAGAATGCGTGTGTGTGGATGTGTGTTGTGTGTGTGTGTGTGTGTGTGTGTGTGTGCATAGATTTTGCTCGCGGTTTTTGCATTTGCGGCTCAACACTGGTAAATTCAATTGCCAGCTGCGATGCCAGCGATTACTTTTCGCTGCGTGCAAACCACAAAATTTAATGTTTAAAACGCTGTTACAATTTTTCTGAAAAAAACACGTCTAGTTTCGTTAGAACAATATTTTGATTTAAAACAAGTGAGAGGGCTCTAGTCGGGGGCGCCCGACTAGGAGATACCCTGAACCCTGGAAATTCACACATACACACACACAAATGTATGACGCACGTACTTTACTTGATGTACCTATCAATGCCTACCTACCTATGCCCCCAGTACAGAAACAAAATTCTTGTACAAACCAACTTGCAGGTATCGAAAAAAAGGATAAACTTGTATTGCGTATTATATATACAAACTGAATGAGACCAAGATCAGCTTTCTAGCTTTTGTAGTTTCTGAGATCGCTGCGTTCATACAGACGGACAGACAGACGGACAGACGAACATGGCTAAATCAACTCAGCTCGTCGTCCTGATCAAGAATATATATACTTTATGGGGTCGGATATGCTTCCTTCTGCCTGTTCAATGGGTTCAAGGTATAAAAAGTGATAACTTTTATCCTGGAAATTATAAATTTATCACGGAATGTGTAACGCATAACAAGATACGTGTTCGACCAAATAAAATAATTTTTATCATCAGCCGGTCGGCATGTGTCTGAGTATTTCACATAGAAACATCAAAATTTTATTTTCAGCTAGAATTTACTTTACCAACCGCTGGGCACATCACCGAATACTATATAATATAGCCTTCCATACCTATTGAATCGACGAAAAATATATCATTTGTGTGCAAACACAACTAACTATATATTATTGCGCACATCTTTTTTATTCCTGTAAGGGTATTACATGTTCGACATCCCAAAGAAGCCTTTTATTTCGCGTTGTTTTTGTTTTTGTAATTTTAGTGCAAAACTTTAATTTATTAACTGTCAAATTCAGTGCGACTTTTAATTAAAATTTTTCCTTTACGATTTTCATAATTTCTGTTTTGTAAAAAGATTTTGAATTATTTTACATAAGCATATTAGTTGCTTTTATATGGAAATACTGATTTGACAAAAATATAAACAACCAATTTTAATGATTTACTACACTAAGTGTTGTATAGATTCTTAAACTGTTCAGATTTAAATGTTGGTATAAAGACTCGCGTAAGCGGGTTGGGCTCATTATCATTAACATTTGGCAAAAGCTACTGTATCTATCTCCCTCATTCTCTCTGTCACTCTTTTTGCTGCCACGCCCAGTTTATTCATGAGCAGCAGGCGCTGAAGCATGGCAACATATAAATTTGCCGCATAGTTTTATGGCGCGCCAAAAACTTGTGCCAAAGTCAGAAAACCCCAACCCCACCTACTTATCAGAGACTGTGTGTGTGCGTGTGTGTGTGTGTGTGTGCCGGCAAGAGCTTGAGTATTGGTAACAAAATTAAATGTGCGCTAAGTAACGAGCAGCATGTGGGTGCCACTGAATGTGTGTGTGTGTGTGTGAGTGTGGGGTAAACCTCTCAGTAACTTTCTTGTCCTGGGCTGTGCATTTACTACGACAAATTAAAAGCACTTGTGATTTTATTTTATGATATGATTTCTAAGCGAAACTAGAGAGAGAGTGAGATAGAGGAAGACGGAAGAGAGAATGAGAGAGAAAGACACTTGAAAAATTATGCATATGTTAGAAGTCAACGGGCAGGTCCATAAATCGTACTAAAGCTCAACTCTAAGTGGATTGTCCTGAAACTTGCCGACAAGGAATGCGAACAATGTCGCAAATTGCTTTTTCACAGCGTCAAAAGGCAAAGGGAATCTCAGAAAACTTTAATGTAATGTTTGCCAGTTGAGCAATAGTAATTATTATATACAATATATATTTTTATAATTTTAATTTATATGAATAATTGTTAAATATTTATTAAACTTTCTTTAGCTTATAGTTTTTGTTTACAAATCCTTTACCACAGATTTTTATTCATTTCCTTTAGCCCTGAATTTAAACATAGTTCGTATTTATAATAAAATGACTTTTATGTATTTCATATATAAATAGTATATTTTGCGGTTGTCAAATTATTTAAGGTGTTAAATTTCGCTTGGTGTATAAAAAAAGCAATAATCCCTCTTTCACTTAATAACAAATAACCGAAATAATAATAATAAAATTGGTTGGCTTGTTTTAGTTATTGCCTGCCCGTGGTATTTGATATCAAAAAGTCATTGCTCAATTGTATCGCAAATTAAATATGGTTTGCTGTTAATTTATCGACACTTTTACTTTTTTTTTTAGTTTTAAAGTTTCTAAATTTTTATATATTTGACATGTTTAATATAGTTGCTCAAAATAGCTTATAAAAGGATAAATTGAAGATACACAAAATTAGAATTTTAGCTACCAACATAAAAATTTTCCAATTAGTAGCAACTTCATTGATTTCAGTTCTTACTCAAAGTAGATTTTACTAACTAGAAATTGTGTAATTATTGGACATAGGAGCTTCTGCGAAAAAACTGCTGGCAAAAATTTGCTACGACAATCAATTAAGCCCAAATAGGTATAGAATTACGGCTAACAAACGTAGCTACCCCTTTATTGAGCTGGCCCCAAGCTTGGTCAAAGAACTCTACCCACACCAAACACTTGCCAACTCATTAACGTTTTGGGCTGCGCATTGCGAGCTTTTTGGTTAACGAAAGCAAATGTGCGTCTATTGATAGCAGCTGACCCAGAGGGCAGTATTGGGAGGGGCTTTGGGGGAGTTGGAGCTCGACAGATTATAATCTGCTACAAATGAGGAAATCCCAGAAAACCGACAGATTAAATTTGTATGCCACTTGTAAAAACCGATGTAGGGCATGTGTGTAAAATAAGTTGGCTTCCGTTTGCCAACCTAGTGTAGTTATATGTGTGTGCCCATGCGTTAGACATAAAGTTTGCCACATGTGCAAAACAAAAGTCGCAGAGACACACACATATACTCACACACACACACATACACGTATTTACAGGCATATAGATACAGAAAGAGAATTTCGTTATTTATGAAAAGGCAACGCAAATTATACACACCCACAACAGGGTGTGTACATGTGTGTGTGTGTGTGTGTGTGGCTGAGTAATTTAGAGAAAATGGCTGCCGCACAGCTCTGTCGCAGTTAGTTAGCCCAAGAGGAAGAGTGAGCGGGACAGAAATCTGGCAAATGTAATTTGGTGTAAAAATTTTCATGAATGAAATCGTTTTTGTCGTAGCACACACACACACACCCAAGCAGACTCACACACAGAATCGAGCCTTGGGCTTGTTAACAATTGTGTAGCATATTTTTGGGGGTCACTCGAGCGTGCCACATGTTCGCCCACCCTGGCTTATGTGTTTCTTGTGGGAATATGCACACTAAATTCTCTATTTCTTTAGCCATTTTTCTAGCTGTAGTCGCCTAAGCACTTGATATTAATTTGACATTTTTATACACTGCGCAAAGCCGCAAATATTGTGCACATAATTCGACTATGCCCCCACTGATATAGGAGTATTGTTTTTTGTTTAATGTTCGGCAGCTTAACGCTCTTTAGATCATATTTGTATCCTGTGTTTTTTTTTCCAGTTGGCCAACTCTTTGAGGCCAAATTGCACGAGTTGACTGCACCTCGAGTCGATGTCATGTATGGGTTTGCGGCCAAGGGTTGCAGCTTGATTAATGACAGTTGCAATGCGTTTTCAATTGCTTTCGAGTGGTCACAGAACGAGCGAGATGGAGTGAAAGTAAGACAGAGAGAGTGAGAAAGAACAAGGGAGAAATAGAGATAGAATGAGACGTCACGTTGCATTGTTCTCTGCGGTTGTTTTCAATTTGTCAGAGTACAAACCAGAACTGTCGCACATTCTTCACAGTTTATATTCCATTTGCCACAGCATTTATCAATCCGAAAGCTCACAGACAGAAATTCAACCCATTAATATGATTTTTGGTTGGTCAGCTTTTTTTTTAAATATTGTTATTAATTATAATTTTGTGATATTCGGAAATTGGTTTAATCCGTGCCTTAAGAGTCGAACAAAGCAATCTACCCATAAATTATGAACTTAATCGATTATCCTTTAAGGAGCTCGGAAAATAAGTTTTTACTTTTTATAGCAATTTATAAATAATTATATATAGTTATAAATAATTACAATAATTGTTGTCAAATTAATCCAGTTGGTTCAATTGTTAAATCTTAATATTGACTCATATTTCTGTTACTGAGACTGAAATCTGTAGAAATTTTAAATAATCTGAAGTCTCCGACCTGGTAAGAAATAAATACGTTTATTAGTTTAGCTTTTCCTTATATTGATTTAATAATTGTTTCATACATGTATCTGCTTGTTTCCTTAATAATAAACTTTTTAATTTGTTTGAAATCTTTTTTAAACATGTTTTAAATGTAAAAGATAAAGATTATATTATTTATTGGGTTTGGCTTACCGTTTGTATCATTGAGAACTTCCGTTCCAGTCTACTCGATTTCAAATACTGATAAGCCTGCACAGCTTTTATTTTGAGAAAATAATCTTTTCAGAATTTACTTTATTGTTTCAACGTGTCACTTGCAACACTTTCTATGTTGCACATTTCTTGCCCCATAGCTAGGCTGATATTTCAATAGGGTAAACGATTTTAAAGTTTTTGCCCCCCTGCAAGAATCGCAGCAATGTGCGACGAAAACTTGTCTTGAATTATTGCCCAAAGGCAGCAACTGCAATTGCATAAATTCTATAAATTATATTATGCAACTGAAATATGCAGCAACTGCTGCTGCTGCTGCTGGGGGCGGGCTGGCAACTCTGGCAGCTAGGTAAACAAATGCAGCAATATTATTTTTTGGTCGCTCATAAATTGCCAACTGGCATTGAGTTGATTTTGCAGGCCAAAACCTTTGGCCTCTTTTAATATTTATGAAAACAAAGGCGTGTCACCAAACAGCAACCACCGACCGCTTCCCACGGGTATGTGTGTGTGTGTGTGTGTGTGTGTGTGTCATTCATTCATTTATGCACGTTGTGCACACATTTGATAGCTGTCAACACACGAGACAGGAGGCGGCCTGCTTAAGTGCCCTTCGTCATATTTTATGTAGCATGCAACATGCTGAGGCACCGCACCGAGTTTTACGAGCTTTAGAAGACCAATTCACAGCCGGTGGCATTAACCTGACACATACTCGTTTGAGTACCCGTACGAGTACTCGTAAACTCAACTTGAACTCGTGACTAAGTCGAGCCGACTGAACCCCGGAGTTTCCGTCTGGTCTCTTGTTATTTCCATTTACGGGAAATTAACACGAGTAAAAATCGGCAATAAGCCTACAGCATATCCACAGTCACAGTCGCCTCTTCTACATCCTCTCTGTCCATCGCATTCGCACCAAAATGGCTGGCAACAATACTACAAGCCTTTTACGTCACCAATAAATGTTCAAATAAGCAAAGTTATTTACAGTTGCCAGTTAGGGGCAACCGGGGGGAACAGCAGCCCACAATTGTAGCTCATAAAACAGCTGAAATTCCACTAGAAGGGGTAGCCGTTGGAGAAAGAGGGAGCGGAGCCTGCAACTGTGTCGTTTTAAGCCTTTTATTGCGTAGGCTGTCCAAAAATTTATTGTAAATGAGCGCCCGAAAATGCCATGAAAATTTGCCGCCTACAAACGGGTTGGCTTAAGAGTTGTGTAAATATGTAGAAAAAAATATTTAATAAGACACATAACATAATATTTCCTGTTAATTTGCTTAATTGTCTTACGATCATAAATATTTTTTAACGTAAAAATAAAAATTTAGAAAAAATAACTTTGAAAACATAAGCAGATTTAAATGAGACTTATAACAACATTTTTTATGCATTTAAAAAAAATTATTGAAGAAAATTATTGTTGTGTTCATATATTTTCACAGTAAAAATTAACACATTTTTTTTCTTGTATAAATTGTTTTATTTGTATGTTTAAAGATCTTTTGGCCAATAATTGCCTAATTCCTTCAATTGTCCCTCGTTAAGTACGAACCTCAAAACGTTCGCGTTTGTTCTGTTTGTTTCTGTTTCTGTTTTTTTTTATTTATTTATTTATATTTGTTTTTTTTTTTTGCTGACGGTGCTCGGCAATTACAGCGAAATGAGTTTGAAAATAAATTCACATTAATTGTTGTTGTTTCGACAATTTGTTTTAAAGTTTTAGCCAACGCCCCACATTTAATTGCCCAACCAGGCGTTATATAAGCGACCAACCATCCGCTGCCCAGCCAACCGCACATGGGGCCTATGACTGTGGGCAAACAGCTGGCCAGGCTCAAAAGGGCTGGAAAAAGAGCCATAACGGCAACAAGAACAACAACAACAACAACGTCGTGGCTGGTTGATTGTCGTTGTAACGCTGTGGCGACACATTGGCTAAACGTGAGTCGAATTTAGGGGGTAAGGGACATGGTCGGAATCAGTGCCAAATGCCAAAGGACACACAGCTAAAGAGACAGCCAGACACAGACAAAGTCGAAGTCGGAGTCAAAATCTGTGTTGCAATTGAAGCTTGGCTGCTGCACTTAAGTACACTCGAAAAAAAATAGTATACTAAACTCTTGTATAGCTGGAAGCAAAATACAAACTGTTGTCTTCTCAAAATTTGGAATACTCTTCAGTTAGGTATAGCCTAGGCTTGATGTCCAAATATTCAAAACACAGAAGAGCATATAAAAAGTTTTCAAATTTATAAATTTAGTTATTTTATATATATTTTAAATTGTATTTTTGCGTATACATCTCTTGGATGTTTCTCTTAGTGCATGTGTTTCACTTACGGCTTTTATGCCAATTGGCGTGAAAATTGTAAAATGCATTTTTGTCGGCTCTAGTGGACTGTCTTTGTGAGTGTGTGCCTGTCTCTTCGTCTCTCACACTCTCTCTGTGGATGTGTTTATGTCGCCTGCCCTGTTGACTAAATTGAGTTTCAATTGCCGGGACATGGCTGCACGTTTGGGAGTACACGATTGTTTTTTGGCGCCATTTGGGCTCGTGTCGCATGGTTTATGCATGTGGGCAGCTGGATTGAAAAGTGTTCTCTCCCTCTCTCTTTCCTCGTGCTCTGTCGCCTTCTCTTTTTCGATTTGCACTCAACAGCGCTCTAAATAATTGAGCCATAGTTCTGCAGCAACAACTTTGCCTTACATTGCATTCATTTAATTTGATATGCAACCGATTGGCATTTGATAAGCCTCATGTTATGCTGGACTTTTGTTTGTATGTTTCAAGCCACGTGCCACAAATTGCTAAAGCAATTACATGCACATATATACGTTTGTTATGTGAAAGCAATAATGAAATGTCAAATGTATGCGCAATATGTGAGCGATTCCTCAAAGGCAATTGTGCAACAGTTGCGTGAGTAAAAGAGAGGGGGTGGCATGTCATAACAGAAAATACCATTTGAATGGCACAATATAATTGGGAAAGAATCTCATTGCAGTTTTTTGACACCATAATCTTCCAACTGGAAAATGCTTATGCAATTAGTATTTATTTTTGACTCTATATAAAAAAAGTATTGTCTATAACAGGAGAAACTATGGATATGAAAACTATGGTAATTTTATACCCTTAATCTTTTGTGCACGTTTTTGAAATTGGTTTTTGTATGTTTGCTTTTCAGCCTTTTTAAGTTTTCATTACAATTTCTGAGAAATAAAATATTTACCTAAATCTGATTACCAAAATTTACTTCAATTATGCTGCTCCAATTTTAATTGCTTTTAATGTGTTTTATGGATTTATTTTTAAATTAAATTTAATTTAATTGTTGTATATTTTGAAAAGTTTTTTTAAGGTTTCGATTTTCTTGGCTGCACTGAATTCATGATGTTTAGTACTCCTCGAGGTACTAGCCAATTCTCCCACTGCCAAGGTAAGCCACTATGTGCCTGCTGCTTATCTGGTTGCCTAGCTTAAGCTTTCCGTTTACGTAGCCATCGATTACTGATGCATGTGCCCTTCTCGGCGCTTCTCACTGCGTGCACTTTGTTGGCACTTTGTTAAACATTTCACACGCCACGTTTAGTTGACTCCACCTGCCGTCACTTCAACTTTAACCTTAACTTAAACTTAAACAGCAACAGCGATAAGCGGGGAGGCGTGGCTAGTAGTTACTGTTACTGTTGCCGTTGCAGTGGCAAATTGCAGGCATAAACTTCAGTTTCATCTCGTATGCAGCTGACCTGCTTTTTATATGCTGGTCCGTAACGTAACATAGTGGCATAAACTTGGCTAACATATGGCTACAGTTGACGCTCTGCTTGTCAGTTACCGCTGCCGCTGCTGCAGTTGCAGTTGCAGTAGCTGCAGTTTGTTGCTCTTGGCCATCGTCTGGCGTTTGTTGATTTGTTTGTTTGTTTTGCTTGAAACTTTTTGCACTTGCAACAAAGTGCAATCTTATGTGCCACATGGCATGACAGTATGAAAAAGGCCAAAGCCTGACAATAATTATGGCATGCGCTATTGTAGCTGTTTTTTTCTTTCGGTAATCAAATTCACAGCTGCTTCCACCTCCTGCACGAGAAATGACTGAGACCGAGCTAGGTGGCAGCTGTATTGGTAGCTGCAGAAGCTGCTGAAGCCACTTTAACATGAACCGCAATACCGCAAACAAAACAAAGGGAAATGACAACAAAACCGCTACAAAACCTCGGGGCAAGTGGGCAACTGCATCAGTGCCACTCCCAATCTCTCTTCTCTCTTTTGTTAACTCCCCCATTGAGGATGCAACTTGCAACTGGGCTGCCTCATTCGCTGCCAAGAGCCGGAAACAATGCGCAACCCAAGAAAAAGAAATTAAAACTTGCGCCGCCGTTAAATAAAAATGTGCCTGCCGCATAAAAACTTTTTCAATACCTCGCAATCTGAAGCTGCTCAGAAAGTTTATTAATCTTTAGCGTTTATCATGCCACAACAAAAATAAACGATAGGGTATATATGGTAAAATATATAGCGTATATATATATTAAAATTATAGAATTATTAAATGATATTTTTTACCGCATTTGGCTTTTTCTACATTTAATTGTTGAACATATAAAATCAAGATGTAAAATGTATTGATGAATTTCTTATACAATTTTATTATCATTTTCAATTTTTAACATTTTTTCCTTTTGTAATTGATTATTTTATATACATGGTTGAGTATATATATTTTTTTCTTAATGTTTATAGACCTATTCGATGTGTTTTCATGTTTTAGATTCCGACTATATACGCATGTATTCCGTTATGCAACTATAATTGGAGGGTATTAGAATAGTCAGTTTTTCTTGAATATTTGTAACTTTTTCTTAGGTTTTGCCATTGTTTAGCTGTTGGCCATTGTCGGCTTTGGCTAACGCGTCGCGGCAAGTGCAATGATTCATTAGCAGGCGTTGCAGCGGACGCGGGAGGCAGTTGAGCGAATGGCTGAGTTGCTTGCCAGCCATTCAGCAAGCATATCCATTCATTCAAGCATTCAGTCAGCCAGTCAACCAGTCAGTCAGTCAGTCAAACAGGCAGCTACTGGCAGAATTACTTCCGCTTCGCTTAATTGCATTAAGCAAACCCGAGGTGGCACACAGATAGACAGACAGCGGCGGGGTGAATGCTAGAGAGGGGTAAAAGGGGATGGGGTGCAAAACTTTTTGGACTTCGCCCCATGCTACACTTGCACTTGCAGTTATGGCGAACCGCAAACACGTTCACACATGAGCTGAATTCACAGTTGCTGCCATTGTTTTTGTTGATGTTGCTGCAGTTACTTGTTGTTGTTGTTGTTATTGTTGTAATTGCATTATTTTCATTAACAAAAGTTCAACTTGGTCTACGCTTTTCGTCACGTCAGTTCGCCGTGCCTGCCAAGGATCAGGCAAAAACCCCGTTTGCATTTCCGACTCAATAGTTTCGCCTTTTCTTTCAACTCTTGCATTTTAGGGCAACCCTGGCAGAAGGGGTGTTCACAGCAGTAATAAACTTTAATGAAAATGCATAAAAGTCTATTGCGCCAGTCGAGAACTGTGCGCAAATTAAAGTAAATCGACACAATTGCAATTAATTTAATTAAGAAATTTAACTGTTAATGTGCCATGTGCTACACTATATACTATAAATGAACATATATACATATATATATTTATATAATTCCAAGTGAACAGTGTTCATCACACTTCTCGTAATTAACAGCGCCATATCCATTACCATTCTCAGTCCCCAGCTCCAATCTCAATCCCGTTGCCATTGCCATTGCCATTGCCATAGTCATAGCCATGGTAATGAGCCGAGTAGCTGGCAAGAGGCACGTTAAGTGTTAAATGCGGCGACGGCAACCGCTGCGAGAGCCACTCAAAATAAACGAAAATCCATTCAATGCAAGTAGCAAAGGGGAGAAATAAAAGTTGGCAAAAGATGGTTTTCACCAAAGAAAAGTGTGAGAGAAGCGTTAGCAAAGCGGGACAAATGAGGTTAACAGCGAGTGTGAGGGATCCCTGTTAACTTAAGTAGTAAGTTTTCTTAACAGAAAAATAACAGGCTACTTACAATGTTTTTACAAGTTCTTTTCGATCTGAACATTTACTTAAAAGCTGTGCTTTGTTTGCTTTCCATGTTAACACTTATTAAAAAGCTATGCTTAAAGTATTTTAATAACTTATGCTCCCTATGTTAAAATTGTTTTTAATTTAATAACAGGCTTTTAACATGATTCCGCATAACTTGTGCAAAATTAACATTTGTTCTATAATATCTTAACATTTATTCATTTTAGATCTGTAAATGTTTTTTACCATATTCTTAAAGGGTACCAAATAAAAATACGCTAGCATATGATTGTTCTGTTATTTACAATATTCTACAGTTAACATAACTTCATGACGATCATTAACATATTTATGAATGTTATGTTTTGAATTTACAACTTAGGCTGCAGCTTTTTTCGCTTTAAATGAAAAATTACCAAATTTCTAAGAAAAAACAACTTTTAAAATTATATTAACAAGACACAAAACACTTTACATTATTTTGCGAGAAAGTAATTATATAATTCATAAGCATATTTAACAGCTACAGCTAATCTAAGCAACTTCATTGACGGTTTTGACAAATTCAGCTTTGCATTGAGCGCACTTTTTGCTGAAACTGGCAAAACTAAATCAGTGTTTGAATTTTCTCCGGGGGCGCTGTGCGAGTGCTGTATTTGCGGCAAACAAAAGTTTATCTGACAAATACATTTCAATTGTTATGCGAGCATTAAAACAATGCGTCAGCTATGAAGTGTGCACCCCCGCCCGCCCCGGTCTTCCCCTTGCACCGGATGACAAATGAAACCCAAAAGTTTAATGAACCGCAGCAACAGTCACAAAACGAAATTTCACTTTACACAATGCGAATGGGGCGAGAAGTTTTGTGAAGCTGAATTCAACGGCGTTTTGGGGGGCGTGATGTGACGGCAATTAAATTGTTGGCCACAAAATGTACAGCTCAATGCGCTGCCCTCTACAGCAATAATACTCATAGTCAGCGAAGCAGTTGTCAAAATTAACTAAGCGCGGCACTTCTCATTAATCTCTGTCGCCCAGCAGAACCAGAAGCAGAAGCAGCAACATCAGCCGCAGAGGCACTCAACGCCAGAGGCAGCTGAATGAATGACCAGCTGGCCAAAACAACCAGTCAAACTGCTGCACAAAGCGAATTCTTCAAATAATAACCGACAGTGCTCAAAATTAACAAATACCCTCTAAATAGCAAAACATTAAAAGTCGCGATAACATTGCTGTTGGTTTATTTTAAAATAAATAAAACTTTTAAATCAGACAAAAGAAAGACAGATTTTGATCCCATTTTGATTTTGATTTTGATCTATTTTTATATGAATATTAAAATATATCAATATATTGCTCGTAACATTTTCAAGCTGAAGTTCATCAGTGCCCACTTAATGCTTACAGGGTATTTAAATGAAAAATTTACTCAAAATGACAGCAAAAAGTTGCGTTGCTGTTTCTGATTCCACAGCAGCTACTGCTGCTGTTTCATATCTTGGTCAACAAGGGTGAGATGGAAGAAGAAAGAGGGACAGAGGGTGGGGAAGAGAGACTAAACAAAACCAAGTGGGCGGCGACTCTTTGGACGCGTGTGGCAATGCGAACATCGCTCGCCAGCTTTAGAGAGTTAATCATTTTGTTTTGAGCAATTTGTTTGATATATGTTTTGTTGAGTTGAGTTGGCGCGGAGCGAACTTTATAAATGCCATTACGCACAAATTTAATTAACACAGTTCAGCTCGAAAAAAAACACACACACACACAGAAATTTATGAATCAACATGCTTTACAAAAAAAGGAAGAAGAGTGAGCAGAGCAAACGCTGATAAATGGAGAACTGCAGCAGAGCGGCAAGTTCTTAAAGCGATTAGCACAGTTTTCAAGTCGAGATAAAGTCTGTTTGTTGGAATTTTCCACAAACAATTAAGAACAGTTATTTATATTTCTTACCCAGCTACCACTGGAATGTCAATGGACAAGTGATTTGCTGCGTCATGCAGTAAACTAAACGCGGGAAAGAACTTTGTATTAAATGGTTAATTTTAGAGAAATTAAATTAATAAATAAACATCCATAAATTATCGCAAATTGAAGTGTGCCCTAGGACCTAGGTCATATTTTTAACAGCGAGTTTATTATTTCGTCACATGTTTGCCATAGGAAAATTCCCCACGAGCTCATCTCCAGTTAATACTGATCACGTATTTATAAACTTTTTGCGCTGAAATGAGTCTCGTTCATATTCAAGACATAATTATAATGACCTCTGCAAGGGTAACCGAAACTCTAAAACTCCATTTAAAACCACTTTGTTAATAATGGGAAGTTCTTTAGCCGCGCTTTTCCTGCGTGGTTATAGCCTTTTCATAGTTGTGCCAACACATGGCTCTAACAAACCTGTGCCTAAGCCGCACACACACACACACACACACACACAATCACATACATACAAACTATGAGCAGCTGTCAGGCGCGGTTTGAAGTTATTGCTGTGTTTGCGGCGTGGGCGGATTTTCACCTTTCAGTTATTGCCTCATAATTTAAATGGGCAAACCGAGCAATAATCCTTAATTGCTCATTTTACTTAAGCATATTTTCTTGATGGAGCGGCAGCGACGCGCTTTTGGCTTTACCTTTTTACCTTTAGTTTTTCATTTAAAATGCCCAGCGCAAACAAAGTTAACAACGTGCAAGGGTATCCGGACCTGAAGTGGAGAGGGGGCCTCGTAGAGTGTGAAACTTTGCCAGCGCCTGTCTGTATGCCACGCTTTCCATTATGCATGTGCGCCGACACTCACACACATACACACACACACACTTACACACAGTTTTAGGCCTTTCAGCGAAGACCTCGTATGCATTTACTTTTAGAACGCCAGCAACTCACGACTTGCGGCACAAAGCCGTCTACGTCGACGGATGTGCACTTGCAATTTACGTACAACGTGGCGTATGCAAAATATTTGCATTGATAAACAGCTCGCAGCACGGCACTTGCCAAAGCCGTGTGTCTAGTGAAGTGTATGCGTGTGCGTGTGTGCGCTGGTGTGTAGGTGTGTAAGTGTGTGTGCCCCACAGGCATTGTACAGTGGCCACTTACCACAAATCAAATTTGCATAGACTATTAACTGAAATTCTTTTGTTGCTCATCTATGGTGTCCAAGTGTCTTTATTGCCCCAAATCAACTAGTGTCATGTTTTTAAGAGAGCAATCAGGGCAACTGCAGATTTATTTGATTAATAACAATTTTTTTATCCCAGCAATCAATAAAAATATCAATTCATTTTTAAAATGTAGATATTTAATAAAAATCGTTATATATATTTCTTTACGACTTTTAAAGCTACTTTTGATTTTGAAATAATACCCCAAACTAATTTTATCTCATTTCGGAACCATTTCAAAAATTTTTTTCAATTTTTTTTTTATACGTCAAGCCACTTTGGAAAGATCTTCATGAATCTAGTCTAATTCCAACCTAGTTTCACGATACTTTATTAAATTCTTATACTACGCGTAACTAGTAATACTACTATAGGCAACTAATGAGCTAGATCAGAAATTGACTTGCAGTTATTATTCATAAATCAGTTTTTATTCTCCGGAACTAGCTCCCCAAATTATTTAACCTTTTTCTGCTGAAACTTTTATATTTTTATTCAAAGCCTGCAAACTGTCTGGTTAAGTGCTTTTAAACGAATTCACGATGTAAAATATATTCAAATTCAAATCAATCTTAACCAATGTGCAACGCCACTCACACACACACACACACACATACATACACCTGCCAACCTAGCACTTAAACTTTTTCATTTAAAGTTTTGAATGGTAATTTTCTAAATGGGTTAGGGCTTTTGCTACTCCTCCATTCCCTACTCCCCCCCCCCCCCCCCACCCCATATATATGTACATATATATATTTTTTTTCTTTTCAATGGCAGCAAATACGCTATTGAAATGCCCTTTGGCTGCCCAGCGATTCGCAAAGGTTAGGGGCGTTTGAATTTATCGATTATTATTATTATTACTAACTATTAACTGCCCTGTAACGACCTTGACAGCGCTGGCCGCAATTATACAGCCACTCAGCGCTTTAATTGCGCTTTTGCGATTAAGAACCATTTAGGCACGTTAACAGTGAGGTATTAAGGGGCGCATATTTGTTGAAAGACATGCAGTTATTGCAGCTGACAAGCCATGAAGATGCGGATGCCTTTTTTGCAGTCGTGACTACGCGCTTCATTGAGCAGAGTAACAACAACAACAACAACAAAATAAGCAGCAGCAACAGCTGAAAGATGCGGCAGAAGAGGATGTGTGAAATCATCGTCATGCCAGCCTTCAGCGGATGCATCCGTAGAACGAAAATATGTTTGCGTTTAAGAAGTGTTTGTTATGTACGCACATCGAATACGAGAATAAAGACGCTGTCGATGAGTCTATTTGGTTAGTGAAGCTTAAAGTTTAGCTTCAGTTTGATTGAATATTTACAGAGAGGGAGCGAGGGAACTGAGCAATTGTAGTCCCAAGTATTTACATGTCTCGAACTTTCATCTAAAATCGTATTGTGGTAAAATAAGAGAAATTTAAAGATATTTGTGCTTCGATATGCCATAATGCAGTTTTTTTTATTTTTTAATAATATAAGTAACTAATTTAAAATTCATTTTACATGTCAAAGTCATAATACATTAGTACCGTTAGTATTATTTTAATAATTAATTTTTAACTTTAATTGATATAATTTTCTCTTCTTAAGTATAAATTTTATAATTTGACTCTTGCCCTGAAGCCCTTAAAAATTATATGCTCGTCGCCATAAATCAACTTAATGGCTTCCAACTACTAAAACTATAAAAATAAGTTGATACATATATTCAATAATGCACATAATAGAAAATATAAAAATCATTCTATACAATGAAAAAGTTAAATTGGATTTCCACTATAAGCACCTTATTGTGCATTTACAACAATACCAACAATAAAAAATAAATTATTGATAAGTTTCTAAAGTTTTATTGCCAAGCTAAAGGATATGTATATAATATATATATATATATATTTTCCTTAAACATTTTTCATTTCAACCGTGAAATCTAATTTTTATGATATCGCCAAAAACTTGGCTTCTCAGCACTTTTGACAGTTTTTGGCTGCCATTTGCTCTGCTTTGGCATGCCAAATACATGATGCATGATAATATCCTCACACACGGACACACACACACACACACGAGTGGCATGTGGCAGTGTCGAGTTGCATTCAATAACAAATTTCGTGAGCAAAATAACATGAAGCGAGCGGGAAAGAAGAGCAACAGTCAGATACAACTGCACACAGGAAAATCCGCAGAAGAGTTGGTTGCTAACAATTGCAATTGTTGTTGCAGTTGTTATTGCAGCTATTTTTGTTGTTCTTGTTGTTTTCAGTCTGTGTCTGTCGTCGTTACATGCAGCTTGGGAAAACAATTTAATGATGTTGTAGCAGACGCATTCATGACTTTGTCAATGACTGGTTGGGGTGTGTGTGTATATGTGTGTTCTGTTACTTAGCAACTGTTGAGCTGAACAGCTGCAAGGCTTGAACCCAGCCTACCCATTGACTTCATTATAACAGATTGATGGGGAACAACAAAAAACTGTAGCATAACTTTGTGCGCCTTGCCTATGCAAATCGGCAGCTGTGCTTATTTACTTAACTTGGCTTTTTGTTGTCCGTTGCGTGGCTAGCGGCCTTAATTAAACGTAATTAAAAAGTTGGCTTCACACGCATTTGTTAAAGCCGCTTTTCAGTCGCAAATGCTGCCCAAGTTAGCAGCAGCAGCAGTTGAAACTCCTTTCTTGCACTGACCATCAAATTGCTGAAATTGTCCCAGCTACCGCAGAACCTTTAACTTTTTTATGACTTGGCCCCAGAAACCCTTTTATGGTCACTTCTGAGCATTTTTGCGCATAATTAGACAAAGTTCGACTTTGGCAGAAAAGTTTTTCTTTGGCCGCAAATGTGTGCACAGACTTCTCGGGCATAAGAAATTTGGCATAAGTACACGAGGGAACTGCAGCGTTTTTAATGTGCTTCCTCTTTTGCCCGCCTTCATGGCCACACAATCAAACTTTTCAACTGTACCTGGGTATTCAGGGAACACATTGTCTAAGAATGTCAGCAAAAACTAATATTTGTCTTATAAAAGCAGAAGGTTTATATAATTATTTTTATTTTATTATATTTTGTTGCATTTATATATATTTTATATGCATATTTTCACGTGTCCAATCTTGTTTTTCTATCTTTTTATAGCTTCGTTATTTATATGTATCTATAACTTTGCATTTGCAAATGTATTTTCTTATTTACTTCTGTATTTTATCATTATATATATTTATTTTTATGTATTTTGTGTCTATACCATTGAATATGTTCAATGTCTATAGGTCTGTACATTTGTATCAGATTTTTCGTAACGTAATCTTTGTTGTAAGTAACTGTGTCTGTGATTTTCTATCTACATATGCGCATATTTATCTGTTTCTCTGTAACTGTATAGCTGTACATATATTTTCCTTTGTGGCACATGTCTCAAGTAATATTTTGTACATTTATTTCTCCACATTAATAAGCATGTGCTATCGTTATATAAAAATCGCTATCTATAGAGTTTAATTATTATATTATTTCGTTACATTAATTTTATTGATTATTACTTTTATGTACAGCTTTATTATTATTTCTAAATTTAATTCCCCTGAAAATATAATTCATTGAAACAAAACCCTTGCCAAAGCACACGTGTCTTTTTTAGATATATATGAGGAACATAAAAAAGTATTGATAATAATTATTTTTATTGCCTGTTTCGACGCATGAGTCACACATAAGCTGCCTGAATTTCCCTAAACATCCACCCTGGGGGAGAAAAGCAACATGAAGAAAAAGTAGAACCAAAAGCTGAAGCCATAGAAAAAAGAGAGAAAAAATCCCGTCTTTGCAGCTGCTTTCAATCAGCTTATTTTATCACAATTTTTGCGCAAAAGCTCTCGAGTGGTTTGGCTCTCATTTTTAGTTGATTGAGCATTAGAAATTGATCTGTGCGTTTATTGCCCAGTTTGCCTTCGGCCTGTGTTAGTTTTTATGACCGGCGACGACAAAAATGGCATTCGTACAGTTTAAGAAAAAGTTGCAGACAATTCTGGTATAAACGCGATCTTTGAATATTCTTATAAATTATGCTTGAATAAATTTTAAAAAATCTTATTTCTAGAATTTATATTATTTTAATAGGCGTTAAATGTAAGAAAGATATCCCCATTTATAAGCTCTTGTATTTACGAATTATGGGTTTTTTGAATTTTTTTTCTGAGTGTATTTGTATGTGACGACACACTGGACACACACCTGACCAATGAGATGTTGTGCTTTTTACCGAGCCTTGCCACTGTTTATTGCTTTCATATTTCACGCATTCTTATGGCTCATAAACATTTTGATGTGTTGACGGTTTAAGTGATTTTCGTGCCGTAGGGTTTTTAAAGCTGAGTTTGCTCAGTTTGGCTGCTTTTTTGCCGCCGGCAGCCACTTGACATCACGGCACTGCCTCGGTGTCAACATGAATTTTGGCCGGGCCCGTTAATTGATGGCCATAATGCACATAACATGGCAGCGGGGCCAGAGAGTCCTTTGGCCTGACAATGATTTTAATGCCAGCTGGCAAACATCCCCTAACCAAGTTCTCTCTTCTACAACCCAGCTCCAAGACATATTGCTGTCATTTTTAACACTTTTCAACACGTTTCTTTTTCTGTGTTTTTTTTTCGGAGCTCTAAGTTTCTGCGCCTTCAAATTACTTAGATGCGGCGTGGCAGCTGTGGCAGGCAGTTCGCAAAGCTGTGTATGTGCTGCATGCAACATGCCGCAAATGTCTTAAGTGCCTCCAGGCGGTGTCGACGTCGACACTCTGATGGCACTCGGCTGCCAGGGGCAACAAGGGTTACACACGCACACACACACACACACTCGCATTCACATAGGTCTAAAATTTCTGGTGCATATTCGTGGGCGCTCGCGCACGTGTTGAGGTTTTGTGTCGGCACTTGGAGCATGTTTTGCCCGTTTGAAGGTCATATCCATTTACAGTTTGAGCAACGTTTAAAGCCCGTTTTTGACAGCAACAATCCCCACTTTGTTTATAAGTAAGTTAAATTAAAACAAGCTGCCTACGCAAAGCCTCTTAAAAGCAAGCAAACCAAAGCACAAAAGGCACAAACCAAAGCGCACTGGAGAAAAAATGTCCAAAAAGCAGCGAATATAGCGAAAGCGGAGTGAAAAACATGAAGAAACAGCTGGCTTTGGTCCGAAAATTTAATACACTTGTAGATATATAGAAGATGTGCTCAATAAAAGCATGCTTCATATAGTTTTTAAATATATTTAAATGAGCCAACTTTAACAAATCTTGTCATATTGATATTACAAAAATACAAATTCGATTTTTGTTACTGATTAAGAACATATATATATGTATATATAAACTTTTGTGTGTACCTTTTCTGCAAGGGTATAAAAAAGGGCCACATAGCTTGGCAAATGGCAAAACAGAAATTACGCTTGAAATGTGTCAAGGTCTTGTCTTGGATTTGCATTTCAGCCGAGGGCTCTTATCCCGTGGTTAACTCAGCGTTCAGCCTGCAGGAGTTTACCCCTGGCCCTGGCTGAAGAGCTGAAGTCGATTTCAAGTGGGCGCCAACACTCATAAAACAAACATCAAATGAGATACTCGGCGCGGTCCTCGAATTGCAATGCGCGAATGTCCATTAATTTAATTCCGCGCGAAATTAAACCGAGCGAAAGCCGCGCAAATACCGCAGCCTTTTAACAAGCTCAAAGCCAAAAGGGAGCTTAAGCCAAACCAAAAAACAACAACAAGCGAAGTAATGGCATATAATATTATAATAATACTTATCAACTGCAGTTAGTTGGAACTCAAAACCACCACAGGGCGTATGGGCAATGCGCTAAAGCATTTCAGTTGCAGATTGCTTATACACCCCATTGCCGCAGCTGTTGTTTGTCGCTGTGGAATTTCTCGGAATTTCTGCCAATTTCATTATCTATTTGGATGCATGGCATGCAATTCCTGATATTCATTGTTTTGAACAACTCCCTCATGCAGAAGCTAATGTTGCATTATTGGTAAAGCTACTACATGAAAATACAGTGGAGCTTCTCTAAGTTCTTTAATTTAAATGGTTTTCCATCTTACAATATTTAGTATAATATTTTTTTGTTATAAATATCAATAGTATAAAAAACATCACTGATATCATTTGTTATTGTTTTTTTTTGTTTAACTGTTCAACCCAAAAAAAGGCTTTTCAACATGTAGCGCAAAAAAAATAATAATTTTTGTTGTATTTTATATTATTTCTATATTCATTTCTTTTTATTTTGACAAGCATATTTCTAATTTATCTTTTACTGATGCTCTTTGAGTTTGTTATAGCGTTGTTCGACTGTAATTCAAATTTCCAACCTTTTAGCTACGCCACATGACGTATACGTAATATGCATTATTCATACGCCACGGCCTGCGCCCAGACAAAAACAATTTTTGCTGTACATCAAACAGCAAGAGAGGCACACAGATTTATCAAACCCGTTGCTTTTGTTGTTTTTGGTGCTGTTTCGGCGGTCACTTGATGCAATAATAAGACAACTTTACAGAACGCAGAACGAGGCGCATGCAACTGTAGCTTACAGCAGGGTGCCCTCAAATGATTTATGCGAGTGTGTACTGTGTGCTGTGGTGTGTGTGTGTGTGTACAATAAAATGTCTTGTCAACATTTCATAACTCACTTTGTATGCCTGCGAACAGGTCTTCCTGTTTGTGCATGGCCAACACAATGGCCGACGCCCAGACACCTCACATCATGTGTGTGGTTATGGGTGTGTGTGTGTGTGTGTTTGTGTGTGAATGTGTGAATAGCGGCAAACAGACACGCACAACTGTTTGCCATATCTGTCTGTGTCTGTGTCTCATTTGTAACTGTAAATGTACAACGTGTAGTAATAAAGCATTTTTCATATAGTTGTGGCAAACGTGATAATGATAATACCGCCTGCTGCCTATGTTCATGATGACTTTGTAATGATAAACACCCAGTCAGACTCTGAAGTCAGCAGGGGCAAGCGTAAGGCGAGAGCAGGAAAGGGGAAGGGGGGGTCGGCAGGAGTCAGCAGTCAGTCGAGGGACACATGTGTTAATCAAATGGTTGCGAGCTTTAAGTTGGTCATGATTCTGAAATGCTGACAAATATATGTTCATATATATGTATGTATATACTTGTATAAATTATTTGGAACATATTCACTTGATTGATTGAGTGTTCAGAATTATGAATATATGAATTAAACTTTGCATACAAAATTAAATTCAAGGCAACTTTAAGTACTTTCTCTTTATATTATAACAAATATTGCATGATTAAAACTTATACATATACTACACTTAAATAACTTTATTAGTGTATTTAACCTTATGGAATTTAAGTCGTATATAACTCTTTTGCTATTTGTATTTTTTATATAAAATAAGCTTATTTATGACTTTAATATTGTGGTGTTGTTTTTTTATAATATCTTCATCTTATTTAGTAAATCTTTTTTAAATCTTTTCAAAACAAATTTTCGCCATTTATAAGCTGTTTTAGCTTAAATCCGTTTTCTATTCCAAAGCAGATATAATTATATCCCACAATTTTGGTCATACTTTAATTAACATCTAAATGCTTTTAACGTATTTTTGGTTAACCATAGCATCAAGCTACACTCAAGTGAAACATCATTAACACAAAACACATATCTTTTGCAGCTAATTCACTTTTTAAATTAACCGCCGCATAAAATGAGGCTGCTTCCTCTTCCACTTCCGCTGGATGTCTTCTACAGCGTTTCAAGCAATTTGCGAGTAAATTCAATTAAATTTGAACGTCGCCAGGTGAGTGCTTTGCTTTTGCCTCTTACCTTTGAAAACCATTTTTTTTATTTTTTCTATTTTGTTTTGTTTTTTGCTTTTGTATGTTGTATGTTTCTGGTCGACACCATAAAATGGCAATTTTTACGTTTATCTTAAATGACATTTATGTTTCCCAATGGTTTCATTTTATATCTGAAAGTGAAACAGAATTTCCTGTCTCTTGTCTCTTGTCTCTGTGCCTCGACGTCTAGCCTCAACTACACTGTACTGCAGAGACTGGGCTCAGTGACTGGCAAAGTGAATTTTTAATGATATTTTGATAATTGTCTGGGCGTTTGGTACTTTCACCATTTCTTTCTCCCCTCACAATTTTTCTCCTTTCTCCCTATATACGTATATAGCCTAAATGCCCTTTGTACAATGAATGCAAAAAGAAAAAATGTTAAAGACAATATTTTAGTTTGAAAAGTTAGTTTTTACTAACGATTTGATTAAGTTCTTGATACTATCGTAGTTGTATGTTAATCTGTAAGAAACTTGAAGAAGAAGATTTATGGTTTTGTTTGTCTTTCAATATATTTGCGTCACAAATAAATTCCATTTTTAAATATCATGTAAAATGGCTTTATCAAATTCCGGGTAATAATTTAAATAAAATCGACCATAAATAATTGTGGCGAAAAATCAAATCAAAAATGTGGCAATAATTTTTTTTTCGTTTTCATGTTGTTATTATGACTGAATTTAAATTTATATGCAAATGTTTTGCGAACACACGTGTGTGTGTGAATGTGTGCTGTGCACATTTATAACCTTAAGCTCTTTTGGTCAACAACACCACAGCAGCTGCAAACAATGTCAAAAATGTGAACAATCAACCCCTATACAGCACCTCCAGCAAACGCCCACTAACCCTCCCCCACTCAGTCATCGATCAAAGCTGTTTCTGGCCACAGGGTGAGCAGCACTTGCTGCCAGCATACAAATATCATTCAATTGTCAGCACTATAAATGTGCGATCATAAATCAAGCAGACACATGGACGTAACGCACACAAATAACTACAAATAATACAAAACAATAAACAATAAAAATCTGGCAAAACAAGGAATGCACCAATTGAAGTTGTGAACTGTAAAATACCCTTCAACAACTGGAAATACAACTGAATAAAACTTTCGGACTATTCTGTACTGTTTGCCGAACAAATTTAATTAAAACAAGTGAGAAGGCTCTAGTCGGGGTTGCCCGACTAGGAAATACCCTGAGCCCCGTCTATATAAACATTTCAACCCGTATGCACTTATACCCACATACACAAATGCACAAAATCACACATACACACACACTGATGCATGCAGCACGCACATTACTAGGTTACTAAGCTTGCTTTTATGGATTTGTCTATATTGGGGGCGAATGGGGGGAGGTATCCAAAACCTGAAAGATTTAAATTCTTCGTATGCTTTACGCAAACATATTAAAATAAGTTTGATTGCTCTAGCGTTTGTAGTTTGGGAGTTATGCTCAAAAAACCGAGTCAAAAAATCGATAAATATCGATAATAATCAACTTGATCTGCGTATGGTATATACGAACCGAATGAGTCCAAGTCCAAGTAGCTTTTGTAGTCTCTGAAATCGACGCGTTCATACAGACAGACACACAGACGGGCAGATGGACAGACAGACGGACATAACTTAATCGACTCGGCTAGTGCTCCTGATCAAGAATATATATACTTTATGGGGATATATACTTATCGGAGATGCTTTCTTCTGCCTGTCATACATTTGCACAAAACCATTATACCCTTTTTTACCCATTTTCAATGGGTTCAGCGTATAAAAAATATAACTTGAGTCTATTGTAAATGTCTTAAAATTCAAACAGGACTCCTTAAATTGTATTCAGGTTCTCATTTTAAAGAGTCTCATAAAAACCTAATTTAGTAAATCTTATTTTTATTTAACTTTTATAGAGATTTGTGGGAACTTATTAGTATGGGTTCTTTCTTTCATATATATATTTTTATACCCTGAACCCATTGAAAATGGGTGAAACAGGGTATTATGGTTTTGTTGAAATGTATGTAACAGGCAGAAAGAGGCATGTCCGACCCCATAAAGTATATATATTCTTGATCAGGATGACGAGCTGAGTTGATTTAGCCATGTCCGTCTGTCTGTCCGTCTGTCCGTCTGTATGAACGCAGCGATCTCGGAAACTACAAAAGCTAGA
>SCDY01000440.1:0-61372 GCA_004143825.1 Drosophila micromelanica
TGGGGTCGGAGATGCCTCCTTCTGCCTGTTACATACATTTCAACAAAACCATAATACCCTGTTTTACCCATTTTCAATGGGTTCAGGGTATAAAAAGTATATGTAGTTTTTGCAGTATATTAATATACATTTATAGTGCACATTGTAACTTTTTTCCCAAAAATTAATACATTTGTTTGTAAATTTCTGATTTCTCAAGCTAAGCTATCACAAATGTGAGTGATCAATGTCAGTTACCAGAATACTTTTATACTTTATATATTATATTTTATATAAATATATCACCCCCAATAGGTAAAGATTCCTCATGTCACTTTGAGATGCAGCTGCTCATTGTTTGAAAAGAAAACTAAGCAAAGAAAAAGACTTTGACGCGTGCCAGGCGAAAAACACCGGGCCCAAAGTAACGTTCATTTGAGGATCACTGATAATAATTACACAAACAGGACGAATGTCCCTCGTACAACGTGCAACTGCAACCCCCGAGCGAAGCGACTCCGCTCATTGCAGCGCTCAATGAGGGTCCTTCTTCAAGGCTGCAAGGCAACTCCACGGACGTGGAGAAAGGTGAAGAGGGACCCATGTCCTTTGTTGCCTGCCAGCTCATTTGCCGCGTGGCTCAATAAATTTGTTGAGCGCATTGTTAGGCCGGGAAATTAGTTGCTGTAACGTATTTTCCGTCCACCTTTGAGACCGATTTCCTGGCACGTGTGGCACGCGTAGAAATCAAAGTGCGATGCAATCTTCTTTTTTTTTAGTCTTTAACATTTCGAACAATTCTGTGTCAGCTTCCGCTTTTCTAATTTAAACGAATTTAATCAATTTGATGTCGCTAAACAAAAAAAAAATCATCTGCCATCAAAATAATAACCGCGAACGAAGCGGGCGGTGAAACGAGCCGTTGTGATGGAGTCAATGATACCCTGTTGAACGTTGAAGAAGAGATCAACTGGGTAAAGAATGTAAAAAAAATTATCTTCAAAGTGCAAAGATTTTCTATCTCCCATCATTTCCTGACTAAAAATGAATTTATAATGGGACAATATTTATTTCTCTGTCCTATAATAAAGAGTCCACCCCTGCATAATATCTTGTACAGGGTATATAAATTGCCACAAATCAAATACGTACAGGCTGCATTACCCTCGCTTCGTGCCCAGCAACGGGCACAAAACTGTGACAAGTGCTTCCTCGACAGCTTCGCATCATTCAGCAGCAATTTGAACATCAATTATGAGTCGTACCAGTGAATGGTTTGGCCTGCATCTGAATAGGCGTGTAGATGCAGGGGGAGAGGAAAAGGGGAGGGGGGGGGGGGCACCGACGTGTGCGCATCCTCATCAAGAGCACCACTCGGCGTGCAGAGGCATCTTTCACACAAAACACAAAACGAGACGAGAGAGCACAAAATAAAAGGGTGGCTTGTGCCAAGAAGCTGCACAAAAGGCCGACAAGCCACCGCAGCATAACCTACTTTTAAGTCACTTTAAGAGCTGCCTCAACAAATGCCCCCTCTGCCCTTGCCCCCTTCAACATTGCCTTTGCATCTGACCAATTACGAGTGACCCAAATTTTAGGTACTTTGCTTAGGCCCCAAACGAACTGTCAATCCATGGGCATCGAAGAATCTGTTCTCAGGGTCGTTTACTCAAACCACAAATCTGTCCCCGGTCACAACTGTTGCTCAATTATGGAAATTATGGTCAGCAAGAGGAAGACACTTCGCCTTTCAGAAATCTTCAACTGAATTGTTGTGATTTCGCTTATAAGCCCGATAAGCGCCATAATAGTGCGGTTATTGTACTTGAAAACATATGTCAACCGTTTTGACAGCTTGCGGAATTCATTTACCGCCAGTGCAAATTATCGGATCTTTTGTAATGGTCAGCAGAAAGAAATAAATTTACAAATTCACTTTTTCATTGGCATGCAAACCTTTGAAATCATTGAGTTATTTTACATGGAAATGACAGTTGCAAATAAATTATTGTATAACAAATAATTATTATTATTTTGCCAAGATAGCAATAATCAAAATTTGTTGACTCGACGAATACAAAGAAATTAGATAATGCTATCTGTAATCTGTCAGCATAAATGTTACTTTTACCAATTTGCCACGCCCCAGCAGGCGTATGCAATAAATAGTAATCTATTTTCCGAAACGAAACAAGTCTATATTCCAAATCGTAAGTTTCAATATTTGATAGCGAGGAAAAAAACTGCGTTTATTCGGACGGACAACAAAATAGATATTACATAAGCCCACTTTGTGGTCGTATATATAAAATAAAACCTTAATAAAAACTTAATTAAATTGGAGAGCTTTATTAAAACAGCGGTATGAATATTTTTATATTTATATAGTATGTAGTATAAATATAGATAGTAAAAATATATTTTATTTATATAGTATATAGTAGACCAAAGACAATATAAGTATTTGTAAGTATTGTCATGGCATGTTCCTATTTTTCAAGCTAGCTATACATATCGAAGGAAGATCTTAATTTGTATCAAGAGATCTGTACGAATACCTGAATACCTGAAAATTTTAACACCTCCACGAGTTGAGCAGCGGATTGTTCACCTGTTGATGGCTTCATTCCCATGACCAGGATGTGGTCGGGACAATGAAATGCCGAAAACTGTAAATGCACAACAATAGCGGCAAACAAACAAACAAAAATCGCAATGGTTAAACGGTAAAATGATTTGTTTATCGCTCTCTCGCTCTCTATAGCCAGGAATAAGAGCGGATGTTGTGCACGCGAGCAGCGGAAATAAAGGCAAGAGAAGCGCAAGGGACGAGCGGGAGGGGAAGCGCATATACCGCTATGGGACTGAAACCCCGAATCTATTGTTCCGGCGTTGTGGCGAAAAACAACGGAAGTAAAGCCCAAAACTTCCGTGTCCATTTAAAGATTCCTTGCTGAATGTACGACCACACACACACACACACACATACGAACACCTTTTAATTTAAGGGAGGCGCTCGCCAGATTCAGGTTCGAGAGAGACGCTAAATGCAGTGCAAACAATGCCCCGCCCCCCTTTGGAAATGTGTCAACTTTAACAAGTGCTTATTTACTTGGGCCTGAAGTCTAGGCCAGATAATTTACGATCGGGCTGCGTCTTTATCGATATGTGTAATTCCCACAAGTGCTGCACAAGGCTAGCTGATAGACGATCTAATTTCTTTGTTTGTAAATAAAACGAAATGAGAAAATATGAGAAATCATAAAATGCACGCACACACAAACATGTTCCTATATGCATACACACATACATACATATCCAATACGCCAAGTGCGCCCTTATCTGAAGACATTGACGAGGCTGTTTCTAAATGCGGGAGGGGGATATGTAGATGAAAAACTCGCAATGCAAACGAGCCATGAGCCAAAACAAGCAAACAAACAAACCTATAAAAATCACTTCCCGTTGCCGCATGGAAAAATGTCAAATGTCAACTTGTGTGAGGCAGGGAGGGGGAGCGACAGCAAGACGAAGCCAAAGAAATTTTAAACGGAAATTTCAAATAAAACGAAGCGCAGGCGCAGCGTCGCAGTCGCAGTCGCGGTCGCTGCCGCTGTCACTATCAAAGAAGCAGCGAAGCGTTCTCTCAGTTTTGGTCATTTGGCTGCTCTCTGGTTCTCCGCGGCACGTAAATATGTCAAGCGCTCCGATCGTGTGGGTGAGCGTGCGTCGCTGCCATTTTACTCTCTCTCACTCTCTTCAAAACTGTGAACGCGTGTGTGTTTGTTGTTGCGGTTGCCGGCTTATTAGAAGAACGGTCAACATTTGTTTTTGATTTCAGTTTTCGTTCTGCGCGATTTGACGTGCAAGAATGTAGCACAAGAGGCAAGACAGACCCAGCAGCGCTACAGGGTGTCACATGTGGTGCACATGTGTTGCAAAACAGGGTGCGCAATAGGTCAGGCAAGCAAACTTTTTCTGCAGCTCTCATTTCCAGCTGATAAGCTAAGCAAACTCCCGCCCGCTGTCGCTACGAACAAACTTAAGTGCACATGTACGTACGTATTTGTGTTCATATGTATGTATGTGTGTCTCTCTCGCTGTGTGTTTGAGTCATCGTCCTAAAAACAACACAGCAATAACAAAAACAAAAAAGAGCTACACCAACTCCACTGTGCTGTAGTTGTTGTTGCTGTTGGCGTTCATTGATCGCCAGCAATTGCTGCTTAAGTGCTGCGTCAACGTTGTTTGACTTACACACACACGCACATGTACCTATGAGCACACGTATGTATGTACATATGTGTGTAGTGCACGCCTCCGCAATCCCCTTACAACTCCTTACCATTCCATGGCAAGCGCACTCTCGCTCCAAGTTTCTTGTCTTCTTTCACTGTTCGCTTTTCTTTTTGCTCTTTATACGGCATTAATTGAGTGCCTTTCAATTGGGTTATGGATTAATTTTTATGCATAAATTAAATACCCATACGTTTGGGGCTCTGTTGCGCCTGTTAGGCCCCAGCCGGCCATTTAGAAAGCAATCTCAAGTGGGCCCCCCTTCGACAAGCAACCGCAAATACAGGCATATAGCATATAGGGTGTGGCGGTATGAAATTGCATACATGTGAACTTTGGCACAGTGTGCCGAAGGTTTCGTTCTATATACAATACATACAGACTTGGGAACGACGAAATGATAATTGAATAGTGTGTAGTATAATATTGCAATGTGCTACAGTAGACGCCAGTTGGGGAAAACAACTGCGTACCATGTTTTGATTTATTTTGTTTTTATCAGAAATACCTGTGATAACAGCCAGAATCCCCCTGAAACAACACATTCACATATTTCAATGATATCGCTTACTTCATAATCAAGTTTTACTGTGCCTTTGTGTCTGAGTCAAAGATAAGTCGCTGCCAGCTAAAACAAACATTCTATTGAGCTTATTGCTAATTCAAAAACTCATAGCCGCGTACAAAACAAATTAACTTATTCGATTGTTAGTCCATTCCCAAGCTGCGTCATGCGGTTTTTTATTTTCAAGGTATCAATAAAAACATTGGACAGGCTCGAGATGTACATAAGAAATTAGTCAGCATTTGATGAGAAAGGCATTTCGAAACGAAGCGTCACGGTGCTAATTTCTGTTGAAGTGTGCCACACACAAAAAGACACCCTGTTTATGTACTCCACATACTTATTGACTTCCATATTGCGAGTGCGCGCCTTGCAGTTGAATAAACAACAACAACAACAAGAACGCCAAATGGCGTTTTTATGTAGTTAAACTAAAAAGAAGACTTTATTTTGTAAAATGCAAGAGTATATTTTGTTGTTGATGATGTTGGTGTTGGTGTTGGTGTTGTTTGCTGCTGTTGTTTTTTTGTTGCTTTGTGTTGTTATGACTTTTATAGTATGTATAATACGTAAATACAATATACACATTATACAATATATACGTTAAAGATGATATTAATTGTTGTTATTTTCTTAGGATAAATCGTTTTTCTCATTATTTTTGTTATGGTAATTAAGCGATAAGTATTTTGTAAATACAATTTAGGTTTCGTTTCAATTCATTTAGGCTAGTCAAAATGTTGCGTCAAGTTTATTTATATTTAATAAGTATTTTTTGTTTTTGTTTGTAATTTGATGCGCTTCTTGTTTATATCTTGATAAAATACTGCATTAATAATAACTGTTAAATATGCATCTAGAAAACAAATGCGCGATTGCTGTGCGAAAGCCGAACCGTTTAAATACACATACACACACGCACACACACACACACACACACACACTAATCTAATTCTAAATTCGCCTCCTTTTTTCAGAGCGAATCTCAGCGAATCCAAAGTAAGAAACAGAAGAAAGATGTGTGTGTGTGTGTGAGTGTATTCGTATATATGTATTATCTTTATAGTATATGGTATGTACCGCTATGTATTTGTTTATATTTAAATTTCGTTATGTTATTTTGTTCTCGAGATTTGTGTGTGTGTGTTTTTGTTGTTGCTGTTGGTGTTGTTTTTGTTTTTGTTGTTAAGTAGGAGGATTTTTCGCCGCTTGACTTAGAACAGACCCTTCTTCTTCTTCTCCTTCTTGGCATCGACGTTGTCGGTGCTGCTGTTGGCGCCGAGGCTGCGCCGCTTGAGCTCCTCGAGCGTCACATGATTCACATCCTCCCACTCCTTCTTCTCCCGCTCGAACTCGCGCCGCTTCTCGTCCAGCTCGTGTATCTGCAGCTCGAGCGCCTTTTTGCGCTCCTCGTGACGGCGCGCCATCTCCAGTTCGGAGTCCTTGAGCTTCTGCATCTTCTCCTTGACCTTCATGTCGAACACCTGCTCCATCTCCGCCTCCATCTTCTTCATCTTCAGCTCGTGCTCGCGCTTCTCCTCCTCCATCTGGGTGAGCGGATTCTTGTTGGACAGCCGCGCCTTGCCATCGACCAGGCCCAGTTCGGAGAGCTTGCGACATCTGTAGTTCTCGTAGTGCACATTGTTCGTCACATCCTTGAGATCCTGCAGATGTGTGCGTATCACCATATTCCTCAGTGCAATAAAATCGCAATGCGTCAGATTCTCAACCTCGACGAGGCCCCACGGATAGCGGCGTCCCCGCACCTTCTTGCCGTCCAGCTCGATGATGGTGTTGGCTCCGACCACGGCGAAGGGCACCCGGCTCCGGAGATTCTGTGTGGCCTTCGACTCCTCGGCGGCGTCTTCGAGCGTGGCGGGGAAATCGTAGATCTTGATCTTGTGCTGAGCAATCTCGTTGAGTATCTGCTTCTTGAACAGGTGGACCTCGTCGGGCGTCATGGTGTCCGCCTTGGCGATCACCGGCACCAGATTCACCTTGTCCGACAGGCTCTGCATGCAGGCAATGTCCAGCGGCAGCAGACCATGTCCCGACGGCGCTATAAAATACAAGCAGCAGTGCACCCGATTATCGGAGATCGTCTTCCGGTAGACACGCGACTCGGCCGTCAAGTACTCCTCGTATTTGCTGTCCACGTACTCCAGTATGGGCACCCAGCAGTTGCTGTTGTCGACGGCATCGCCGAAGCCCGGCGTGTCCACCACGGTGAGCGTCAGATTGACGCCGTTCTCCTTGAGCATCACCTTGGTGGCCTCCACAGCGACCGTCTTCTTCTTGCGCAGCGACGGCCCCGGATACTGTTCCGCATTGTAGATGTCCGAGAGGAACATGGAGTTGATCAGCGTCGACTTGCCCAGTCCGCTGGCGCCCACCACCATCAGCGTGAACTCGAAGCCCCGCTTGACCGCCTTGCGGTACACCTGATTGGGCAGGTTGGCGAAGCCAACGTACCCGGCGATCTCCATCGGCTTCTGGCGCACGGGCAGCGGCGGTTTCTGTGGTTTCAGCTGCTGCTGCTGCTGCTGCTGCTGTGCTTCCTTCTCCTGTAGGTCGTGCGTCAGCTTGTTCGAGTCACCATTGGAGCTGGTCACACTGGCCGCGGCGGCTGCCTCCGCCAACTGCAGTTTGTTCACCGTTGCCGCTGGCACACTGGGCGGCTGCGTCTGCGGTCGCTGCGTCGCTGCCGAGGAGTCGCTGCCGTTCGATGCCGATGCCGACGCCGACGCTGACGCCGCCTGCTGCTTGTCGCGCAGCGCCAACTGTGCCAGTGTGCTGGGCAGCGCTGAGATGGCGCCGTTTGTGCGAGGACTATTCATTTGTTTTTTGCTTTTGCTTTTGCGTTCACTTTTAATTAGCTGCTGCGATTTTCACTTTCGTCTCTCTAAACACACAACTTTGCACGCTATTGTGTCGTCACGCCTAGTTTTCAGTTTTTTGCTCTTGTCCTCTACTTAAGGGTTTTTTTTCTTTTCCTTTTCGGTGTCAACAAAACTTCTGCACTACTGTTTCTTCTTCTTCTGCTTCGCAAAAAAAATAATAAGTACGCGCTATAGCCGTGCTATTGAGTGAGCGAAAAACAAGCGACTGCTGCTGCTGCAGCGAGAGCGCTTGCGGCCCACACGCATGAAAGAGACGAAAGAGCAGCCAAACACACGCACACACACTCATATAGCACACTAGGGCTCAGCGCATGAGTAATACACAAAAAACACACCAGCATATGGCACGCTGCAGGCAAGCTGGCGCTGCCAACGTGTTTCACACAAAAGTGTGTCAGCAGTGAAAATCAAACAAAAGACTACAAATTAGATATTCAATGATACACATCACTTTTACAAAAATTAACATTGGCATAAAAAATATTTTTCTGCAACAACAATACATACTTTTTCTTAAAATTGTACAACTAAACAGGCTTTTGAAAACAGCGCACGCGTTGGCAGTGCCTAAAGTGAAGCGCGCTCATTGACAGCATTGCCAGCATTAAATTGAGACCGCTCTCCATGGGCAAAACCAATTGCAGCTGGCTGACAACATTGCTGCTGACAAGGCTGCCGCTCGTCTCAAATTTATCAATGCACAGCTAAATATTCTTATCATTTTGTTTGTGGGTTTAAAAATAGCAGCAAATGCATGTGTCACATGTATGCCTGTGTGTATTTGAGTGTATGTATGCGTCTCAGCTATTTCAATAATGCAATGCAACAACTCTGAATCAATTCCATTTTGTAAATCGACGCTTTTGCTTTTTGCTTCTTTGCGCTGTTGTTGCGCATGAGCGTGATCGCCGACACTGAGAGCCTCTCTCGTAATCGTGGAGAGACAACACATTGGGAGAGGGCGCACTGCTGAGAGAAGCTGAGCCAATTTATTGGCGTCTGCGTTGGTGAGCAGCGCTGTCAGACTGATGCGCTACACTGATGTGTGGCGGGCGTGTGGGCTTCCCGTTTCAATTAAGTATTGAAAGAATTATTAAGTCACTGTCAGAGTCGAATGTCGAATGTGGGAATGCGGCGCATTAGCGTGTAGTTAACCTGGACTCAAACTCGGTAATTGCCCGCCCCAGCACAAGCACAGCCCGCTTCATGCTCGAGTGTGTCCTCGCCAAAGTTCCCACACCATCATCTGTTGTCCTGCGCCCCTGCGGTCCTCCCGCTTCTGGTCCCTACATGCCGATACACTCACGAACAAAGGCCGACGATTGTGCGCGCTGTTTGTTTGTAATTTAAATTCTCATGCACCCGCGAGGGGGCTGACGGCACCAACTAGCCAACAACCACCACCATTGCATGTCCTGCGTCCTGCTCCGCCTGCTCGGCCATGCCTCTAGTTTCCTTCCGCAGTTGTCGCCAGTTCTTGTTGTTGTTGGTGGTGGTGGTGGCTGCTTCCCCCTTTTGCACGTGGATTTTTACGCGTCCGTCCAAAAGGTGATCGTGAGAAAGTTTTTTTCTCACATTTCGACTCGAGTTTAATTTTAGACGCTGCGTCGGAATTATTATGTTTATGAATTGATATGACCCGAACAGTTGTTGTTCCTGGTCGTCGCAGCCACGAGATTTGACTGTACTTCTCAACAATAATATTATTCCATCAATATGTGCTATACAAGGTATACAAGAAAAAGCAGACATTCCTTAAGTTTGATTAAAAGCAAATCATTTGTTGGGTTCGTAAATATGGTGTTCCATTTTAACTTTGGCTCGAACCTCACAATTTTTTAAATTAAGGAGGAATTATTAATAAAATAAGGAAAATATGTAAGGAATATATACAAATTCAGCTGTAAGATAAATTGAAATATAGTGAAATTGAAAAGTGTTAGATTTCGCGTTCAAATTTATTAGGTTCAAAAAAATTATTTTCTTAACTTAGATACGATTTAAGCATAAAATGTTTTTGTACTTTCGATTTTTACACTGAAGCACAGAAATAAGAAAAGTGAAACCAGAAACTAAGCAAAGATGTAAGATAAATTTAAAAAGAAAGAAATTAAAAAATTTCGGACTTTGCGTTTAAATTTATTAGGTTCAAAATATTTTCATACATTACAAAAAAAATTTATATATTTTCTAATCTGTTTCTGTATTAGAATCGAACTTCAATTTCAATTTTAAAGTAAAACACAGAAATGAGAAAAGTGAAACCAGAAACTAAACTAAGCAGAACCTCGCTTCCAATGTTGATTTCTTTTTGATCCCCTGGCTGGTGCAGTTGTAGAAAGTGTTGACCGCAAATCCTTTAAGTAAACTGAATGCACAGCAGCTAATCCCCGCACAGCGCATTGCTGGCAACCCTTCAACCGATTCCTGATCTGTTCCCCGCAGCTGTCTCGCATCAGGCACGCTTCATACAAATCCATTTGTTTGGCTGCATCTTCGTTGATTATGTAAGACGCTGTCCCGGCAAAAGGCAGCAATTAAGGCGCATCAAAACGCCGCACGTCCCCGAAAGTCAGTTGAGGTCTTAGCGCCCTCAGCTATCCCAATCCCGGCCTATTGTTCCTAGCCTAGCCAAACTCTCCTGGCAGCTGTGACAACTTTCGGCACACGGCACGAGACAGCCTCGTTGACATTCCGATAGAGAGCAGCTGACCAATACGACAAAATAGCCGTTACACAGCCAACCCCCCAGTTTTCATAGACAGATAGATCGCATGCGAATCTTACGATCTTATATTCAGCAATATAAACACATTTTTTTGGGTTTCAATATATACTAACTTTATATGTGTATGAAAATAATAAAAGATTGACATATCAAAAAAATCTTACAAGCAGTTTCTAATTGAAGTAGTTTACATTTTAAATAGAAAAATTATATTATAACAAAATAAATTTTTTTAATAACTGGTCGAACGAATTACAATTTAATAATTTTTTTTAATTCATTCGGACTAAATCTTGATGTAAATAATATTATTTAAAAGCTTTATACATGTGTACAAGCTACATTCATTTTACTTTTTATAGCAATAAGATTTTTTAAAATGATAAACAAATATTTACTCCTTTGATATTGACACAATTTATTGTAAATTTTAGAAAGCATTCGCTCGACACTGGAAAATCGTGATGCTCTTGGGAACTTATTTTTAATCGATGTGTAAAAGGTTCCCAGGTATTGCAGCAGCGTTATTTCGTTTCATCCTGTTCACATCTGTCATAAAAGTCTCCAGTTATTAGCCCAGCTACGGCTGGCCATTTATCAAATTCATAAAAATAAAATGCAGATCCCCCTGCGGAAACAACTCCACGCCTGTCACGACTTCTAATGCCACCCAGCGCACACTTCACTCCGAATTCTCCCCCTAGGCGCCATAAAAATCAACAAAAAATTCATTTAAATCAACATATATCTTTGCCTAAGCATCCCAGTTTGGGGCAGGAATCGGGAAATCTCCTCCCGCACTTCACACATTTGCTACTGTTTCATATTTTTCATGCTCATTATGCTCTGTGGCGGCGGGGGGGTGTGGGTGTAGCACACCCTATAATAACTGCAGTTCCCACAGAAAAAAAGCCAGCTAAAAATATATGTGTATAGAGCCTGGCATAAACCGCAGGCACTAATTTGAGGTTGCCAAAGGTCTCACATATGCTACCTTGCTGCAGGATTGATTAAGAGAAGTGAGAGAGAGAAAAAGGGAAGCAATCGCCCGACACAATAAAAATTAAAGTGTTTTAATGTGTAAATCGTGCGTTGGGGCATAAAAACGAAAGCCGAAACGCAACGAAAATAATGCAACTAAAGACAAGTAAGAACGCTCCAGTCGGATGTATCCGACTGCGCAATAACAAAATTACAACTTAAGCAAGTCAGATAAGGGATATGGAACTCCTCATATGTATACATAGATTTTGATGATTTACCACGCCCACAGCTGATCCTTAGCGGTGGTCAACAGTTTTGAGTCTGCAGAATTTGGATGCTACCCTATCATACAAAATGTTAGAATTAAGTTTTTCTTCAGATAAAATAGGTATTTTTTAGTTTTATAAGAAAAAACCGAATATTAATTTTGCGCAAATTTTGTGTTTTTTTTTTTGTTTATATATTTTTTATTTTTATTAAAATCTTTATATATGTGCCATTATGAAAAGGTATAAAACAAGCTACTATTTTTAAAAAAATGTTCCTTTTAGTTTTATACTTTTTCTTCGCTTTTGAAGTTAAAAAAATTAAAATTGCCACGAATCCAAACCCAACGTACTCTTTTCACTTTGTGACAGAGTATAGTAAGGCGCAAGGAAGCCCCAGCACAGACGGCACAGACGGCTACCGATCAGCGATCGTGCCACACTAAACGGCATTTACCTTGATCCCGAGATCGAAGCCAAAAGCCGTATGAGAAAAGGGAAGCCAAAGCAACTCTGATTGGAGACTGAGACTGGGGCTGATATTGAACTTTGATTTTTTGTTATAGAATTTCGTTCTCTGCTTTTCTGCTTCGTTTTTCTCAAGATCGTCGTCACGTTCGGCCCAGACAAGACGCACTGATCCACATTCGAATTATTTTTGCCACTGTGCCGCCGCCCATGTGTGTGATGAGTCTGTGGCTCGGCTCGTTTTGGCCAGCTCATGGCTTTAACCGAGTTTTCTCGTGGGAAAAAGTTTGCCAAATTTGCACTAAGCGCAGCTTTTTAACAGTTCACTTAGAGAGCTGATTAGTGATCGGGGTTGGTTGGGCCTAACCGCAAAACAATAAATGTATACACACTATATATTTAGTGATCATAGGTATCATAGGTAGTATACACACTATATATTTTGTGATCATAGGCAACTGCGACGCTTATTCAATTTACACAACTGTCGCCCCGGTTTGGGCTCGAGAAATTGCCTAGATCGCCAGCTGAGCGCAATCCGGAGTGCTTGGCTGGGCTTGCACAACCAGAGTTGCCAGGCGGCGCAATAGTTTTATGAGTGCTTTAAATCTGGCTAACCGAGAGGGCCCACAACTGCCAGCTGTCAGCTGGCGCATGGCCCAAAAGCGGTTTATTGACAACTTCGCATTGTCCCATCCTCAACTCCCGCCAACATTGTAAAGCAATAAACTCTTGAGCCCCTACGATTTTTGTTGGGTGGTGCAAACAGAAATCCGTGCGCTTAATAACAAAATGACGAGCAAGTCAGGTAAGCTTCAACTAATGATTGACCCGTGACCAGGCCGAAATTTGCAACCCCCTAAATAAATAGGGATGTGTCTTGAGGGGGGTTGCTCAGCGTCTGCTAAGACAGCTGCCTGCATTCTAAGGAAGTTTTTCATGAGTTGCGCCCAATGATGAACATTGATGAAGTTCTGAATAGTACCTGGAAAGTAATCTCAACGCCTGAATTCTGCTTAAAGATGTTGAATAATTCATTTAAATAATTAAATTTGATATAAAGTGATTTTTACTATAATTTTTATTTTAATTGTATATTTTTTTATTTGAATATTCTTAATAAATCTAATTTTTCATATTTATTTAAGTTTTCTTAACCACATTTACAACTGCATATATTTGTGAGCGATTTTATTGTATGCAAATTTCAAGACTTCGACAACTCTGCTGAGTCATAAACTCACCCCACTCAATCGCTCACTCACTCTCTCACTCACACTCAACTTTTGAGTGCTTTGCGCTGGCTGCGCTGGAATTTCTCGTCTGCGTGTGCATAACCACCCCAAATGCGCTGCAGAGCGAACGGTCGCTCTTGTGGCTACCTGCGCCTGCGCCGTCGTCGACGTCGCTGCTGCTCAGGTAAACGAGTCGACTCGGACTCGTTTTGCCTTCGTCGCGTATCGTTTTTAGTTGACGCGTTTGCTTCGACGAGGATCAGTATCCTTTTGGCGTTCCGTGTGCGCGGTTGTCTGCCGCTCGTCCTGAAACGCAGCTACCTTCAAAGAAAATCTGACAAACGTGAACTCAATCGAAGCGCGTAAAATTTGTTAAGTTTTATCTATTCGGACATTTGCAAAAAGTACGTGCAATAATTTGTTGACACTTCAGTTCGTACTTGAACCAAAGTTTTTGTGTTGTGAAATATTTGTGTGAAAATAAATCGTTTGGATTAAATACCCTCTACTCTACATTGGATTATTAACTAAGCAATCAAACAAAAATGGATTACAAACACGATCTTAACTCGGATGACGATTTCGACTGCTCCAACGGCTATAGCGACAGCTATGGCAGCAATGGACGCATGCCCAATCCCAATGGCCTGTCCAAGGCGGAGCTGCGAAAGGTGGGTTTTCATCAGGCTACGAAATAGTAGAATAGGTGTAAAAACTTGAGCACAAAATTTGATAAATTTGAATTTTTTTTTTAATTTAAAATTTATGGAATAACAAAAAGTTATCATGATCTTTGAAAAAAATCGTCGAATAAATTGTGCACCAAATTTGATAAATTTAAAATTAAAAACAATTTATTTTTTTAATTTCAAATTTATAGACAAACAAAAATTTATCATGAAATTAAAATTTTGTCGAATAAGAACTCTGCTCAAAATAATAATAAAAGTATATAGCGAAATTTATAAAATTTTTAAAGAAACTGTTTTTAAGTTGGCTTAAAATTTAATTCACCAAAAAAGTAAATTCTTCTTATTTTTATTTTGAAACTCACATTTTAAAGAAAAATAACTCTTATCTAAATATTAATTTTACAAAAAATGTAATATGGACATTTATTTGTTTTTAACAGACTAACAAACCAATTATGGAAAAACGGCGTCGCGCTCGAATCAATCACTGCCTGAACGAGCTCAAATCTCTCATCCTGGAGGCGATGAAGAAAGACGTAAGTATCCCAAGAAAACCCTTAAAAAAAACAATAAATTTCGCATCAAAAAAGAGCAAGCCACTGATTTAGAAACTAGGTTCACTTTCCTTATAAATGGTGTCATAAAACACATAAATTTTTTTGTAAACTCAAAAATGTTCAAGTGTCTGGCGTCGGCAAAAGTACAAAAGGATGCGAGACTCCTACAACAGCAGACAGACGCACAGACAAAAAAGAATCGAGTCAACAGTTTAATTGAGTATTAAATTTTATTGATGATCATTACAAGAGAGCGCCGACAATGACGATGACGATGACGATGACGATGACGATGGAGTCAGAGTTGGCGAGTCAGTCAGACCAAAAGTGTTAACAAGTCGAGAAATTACGCAGAAATCTCAGACAGCGAGACTGTAAACCTGTTTCCACAGGAGCCACCAGCCGATCCTGCTGTGAGAAGCACAAAAAATTGACGAAGAAACGAAAAAAAAGAATATTATTATATATATATATATGTGAGATAGAAGCGAAGACGCCGACGACGACGCCGACGCCAGTGTAGCAGAATTCTGCAGGCAACGACCAAAAATCAAATAAGAAAGACATTGAAGAAAAAGCAAAAGTAAACAAAAGATGCAGACTTGACAAGAAGACGACGCTGGGCAGGACGCGGGGGGCGGGGGCGGGTACGCGCAGAGCGCAGAACGGGCAGCGAAGCGGGCGACCTGCGTGGGAAACTTTTGCAAAATATGCAGCCAGCGGCAGCGGCAGAGGCAGCGGCAGCGGCAGCAGAAACGAACGTACGCAGAACACAAACACGAAGAAGAAGAAGCAGAAGTGCCAAACAGATTGTGGCCACTCTCTTCACGTGTAGCCATCTCTAGCTCTCCCTTTCGCACGCGATCCCTCGGCTGTGGGGCGTGTGAGATTCGCCGAAGTGGACGGCAGAACAGCAACAGAGGTAGATTACAAATAGCTGGACATATGAGGCAGCAAACGTGCTCGAGCGTCTGCATCATTCACTACTCGCAAACTCGCATGACTATGAAGCGGGTATATTAGTTTTAAAGCTGGATAAACAAATGTTTGCAAACAGATAACTGAAGACCTGCAGAGACTATTTTTTAAATTTATTTAGCAAAGATTGTTTCAACTGAAACTTCATGCTGTTTCATGGCTACAGGGTATTTAAAAGTCTTGCCTTGCTATTCAGCTGTCTGCTGACGCGTTTCACTTGCTTCCCATGCACTGAACTTGTTGTAGGGCCTTCTGTGCCTGTTCTCTGGCCGGGTCCTGGTCAATGCACGAAAACAATTAGCCGGGCGGCTTCTGCTTTAGTTGTTATCCACATTTGAGTGGCTCCCAGGAGCCCAAAAAACGACACCCAAGCACATGGAACTCATCATTATCTCTGCTTGTTCTCTCGTTTTTTGTAGCCGGCGCGACATACCAAGCTGGAGAAGGCCGACATACTCGAGATGACGGTGAAGCATTTGCAGTCGGTGCAGCGCCAGCAGCTGAACATGGCCATCCAGACGGATCCCGGCGTGGTGCACAAGTTCAAGACGGGCTTCGTTGAGTGCGCCGAGGAGGTGAATCGCTATGTCAGCCAAATGGACGGCATCGAGCCGGGCGTCCGTCAGCGGCTCAGCGCCCATCTCAACAGCTGTGCCAACAGTCTCGAGCAGATCGGCTCCATGAGCAACTTCAACAGCGGCTATCGGGGCCAGCTGCCGCCGGCCATGTTTCCCGGCGCCGCGGCGCCCCTCTTCCCCTCTTTGACCCAGGATCTGAACAACAACAACAACAACAACAGCGGTCGGGAGGGCGTCCCAGCTGCAGCGGCTCCAGCCATCCAAATGGGCGGCCTGCAGCTGATCCCCTCGCGTCTGCCCTCCGGCGAGTTTGCGCTGATCATGCCCAATCCAACAACAGCAACAACAACAACCGCAGCAGCAGCAGCAGCAGCAACGGCAACGTCGGCAGCACCTGCTCCGGCGCCCTTCGTCTGGCCGGGCGCGACTGTGAATGCGGCCAGCGCGGCACTCGCCAGCATTGCGAATCCGACGCACCTGAGCGACTATGCGCAAAGCTTCCGGCTGAGCGCGTTCAACAAGCCGACGGCGCCCGTCCAGACGCAGCTCCGGGCAGCGCCAGCCGGCGCCAAGAACACGGCGGGCAGCCCGCCGCTGAGCCCCGTCTCCTCCATCTCCAGCCAGAGCCAGGGCGAGGAGTCGCGCGCCGCCTCCCCGGCGCACGTTGCCCAGGCGGAGCTGCTGCTGGCCAAGCAGCACAGCTTCGCGGGCGTCTTCTCGACGCCGCCGCCAACCAGCGCGGAGAGCTCGTTCAACACCAGCGGCTCCTTGAATCTCAGCGGCGGCAGCCACGACAGCAGCGGCTCCGCCCTGGTCGCCCACCACCTCCAGCAGCAGCAGGTGAGCTCCACCAGCGGCCAGGAGTCCGGCAGCGCCAAGCGGACGCGCGAAGATCAAGATCAAGAGCGGGATCAGGCCGATTCTAGCGATTGTTCGTTGTCGGACGAACCGTCGTCTAAGAAATTCCTGGCCGCCGCCAACGAGAAGTCCAGCTCCGCCTGGCGACCCTGGTGAATGCCCAGGCCACATCTGACTCTCAAATATTGTCCATGTTTTATGTTCTACGTTCTATGTTAAGTTTTTCTTGATCGCTCTCCTTTAAAGCTAAGAACTGTTAATTTATTTCCATTGCAATTTTGTTCAATTTCTTTCAATTTCAATTTTAAGTTCAGCTGTGATTTTTAATGCGTGTATATTTTGTGTATTATTTTTACTATTATTATTATTATTATTATTATCATTATTATTATCATAATTATTATGTATTTTAGCATATTCTTGATAAATATTACATGTTCTCTATTACATTATTTGGAATTTTTAACTAAGTTATGTAGATCCTAGCGTCAAGTTTTTCATGTTTCCATTTTAGGCTTCTAGAGGTTAATATTTTATTGTAGTATGTATGGAGTTGTCTCTGTTGCGTTTCAATGAACAGTGAGTGGAAAATAATAATAAAAATTGCTTTAAAACAAGCAACAAATTTACTGCAATTTTTTTAAATGGCACAGAAGTAAGAAAAGTATAAAATCTCAATTTTTAGATTCCCAGAAAATATTTGAGCCCTCTTTACAGGAGCACATTAGTTAAAAATGAGTTACATTGGGTAATAATATTAAATGAATTTCCTGCTTTTTTTTTATCACTTCGTAAACGAGAAACCTTGACCCACAAAACGGAAGCTGACATTTGCACACAAATTTCCGCTGATAGTATAATCTGTTAGCCGGAACTGGCCTTGCTGGCTGCTGGCACATTAATTTTCGCAACGATTTACTGAATTGATAACCCAATTACATGGTCCCGTTCTCTATATAAACAGCCGTCGTTTGATTTTGCCGACACGATTCCAGAGCGCACACAAAAGTTATTGCAACAGAGCACGCAGTGATCCGCAGCCAAACGGGCTGAATAGGCGTGCCTCGATCCTCCGATAAAGTTTTAGACGAGTACCTTAAGTTAAAGCCTCGCCATGCAAGCTAAGTTCGTTTTAGCCCAGTTCCTGTTGCTCGGCTTGGCACTTTCAACGACGATCGCGGCTAGTGCGACATATCGCGCCTCGCCGAAGCTCACGGGCCCCGCCCAGTTGAAACACGATCCGGACGATGACATTCTGAACTCGCTGGACGCGGCGCTCGAGAAGGTAACCAACGTGTACACGCAGGCTCTGCTATCCGGCACGCACACACCTGAGCTGGAGATCTCGCTGCGTGCCCTGGAAATGGAGCTGTACGAGCTGCTCGATCGGCTGTACAAGCAGCACCGATTAGGGGACTATATGCGCTACGAGGCGGAAGTGACCCGACAAATGATTATCTACAACATGCTCAAGGAGCTCTTTGGCTACACCCGACACAGCGAGAGCACGAATGAAAAATGAAATAAATTTAATAAACCAAAGTTTGTTTTTAAATAAGTAAAAGTTTTGTTTTAATGCAATTCTAAATCTATTATTCAGAAATTTTTATTTCACGTAAAATTGCTTATATTCATGAAAATTTGATATTAATTTCTATTTTCCAAATAAGAATTTTTTATAATATATTTAATCCATTAAATTATGAAAGTAAACTCTGACAAAAATATTTTAATATTTTTATTTTGTTATTGGGAACGAACCAGATATGGAATTATTCTTTTAGAATCGAAGTTCAATAAATTGATTAATACAATTCTAAATTTTATTTTCATAAATTTGCACTATATTTTATTTCATTCAAAATCTTTTATATTTATGAATTTCTGACAATATTTTATTTTTTCTACATAAGTTTTTTTTAATATATTTAATAAATTAAAGGAAAATAAAGGAATAATAAGGAATAATCTCAAGTTAACTCGGTGGGAATAATTTTAAATTTTTTTTTGGAGCGAATCTAAATTTTCTATTTATAAATGTGTGTTCTATTCTATTTCATTCAACATTTTTTATATCCTTGAATTTATTTTTTCCAATTACAAATTTTTTTAAATAAATTTACCAAATTACGATTTAAAAGCATGGAAAATAAATTCTCAAATAAATAAATAAAATCTGACAAGAATAATTTTATATATATTTTTTGAGAACTAATCTCATTTGGAATTTTTAATTTTGAGCCGAAATTCAATAATGCGATATTTGCTCAATTTAAATCACTTCCGCTAATAACTTCCGCAGGGACCTTATGTCCTGCGGCTGCCTTGCGTGTGGCTGTCGAGCGACACGACATCACCTTGGCGACGCCCTCAACTCTTGGCTCCGTTCTCTCGTCTTTCGTCTCTCGTCTCTCGTCCCTCGTCCCTTCGGGGAGCTTCCCACACTCAATCATATCGACACGGCGGCTGCTGTTGTTACCCGATCTGCTGTGAGAACGAAAAAAATTATCATAATTTTCATTTCCTTTTAGCGCTATTATCCTTTTGCAGTCTCCACATACCGTTGCACTTGTTCGCCGTGTTCCCACACACACACACACATCCTCGAGATCCTTTATCTGTGCTCGCTTCACTGTTTGTTTTGTGGTTGCTCGCAGCTCCTGCGCCTGTTTGCATTGCACTTGTTCTGTGGATCCTTTTTCTTTGTCTGTGTTTGCTGTGATTTGATGCTCCTCGTTTGTTTGTCGGCTCCTTGGGATCGGTGTGTGTGTGTGTGTGTGTGTGTGTGTGTGTGTGTGAAATTCCTGGGCACTTCGTTACGGTTTATCACATTTGTTTTTATTTTTGATTTCGCTTTTTCCTATGCCGTGTGGGAATGGGAATCTTTTGATGCTGGCATTGAAATTCATTTGCCATAATTAATGTCTAGAAAGTTGCATAAATTTATCAAATGCGCATTTACTGAAAACTGGTTATATTCTTCCTTCCCTTGCGATATTTCTGATTTAAGTTGCGCAATAGAAACGCCCAAAAGCAACACAGAATACTCAAGTTTTATTAAACAAAAAAAAAAAAACTAGTTTTAATTGCGAATATCCTTTAAATTTTGTTCACACAACTCTAGCCTATTTAATTTTCATTAACTCTGGCAAACATTGCTACAAATGATTTTTCCCACAGATAAATTCTGTTTAAACCCAAAAATCTGGTTGGTATTATAATAGAGATATACTTGCAAACAAACAAACAACAAAGTCATGCAGTGTTTAACAGGAATTCTCCCACACACACACACACACACACACGCACACACAAAGGCATTTAACATATATACATATATATGCGATCCTTTTTGGCATGGCAAAGGATGAAATAAATGCCCGACCGGCTACCTGTGCCGACCAAATTCAAATCGCTTGCATTTTTCACACGGCCCAATGGCTGTGAATGGGCCCCGATAGCCGTGTTCGGATCCTTTGGCCAACAAGTGCATCTGAATAGCAAACAGGAGCATATCAATAGCCAGCAGCAAATATGCGTGAGACAGCCGCAAGGCTGCAGATTTGCGTAATAAACGAATCCAAGAAGGAAATCACTTCGCAGCGATCCGAGGGAAAATGTTCCCAGCCACATGGCTCCATGGGGTCAATAGAGTCCTTCAGGTAAACGCCTCTCAAAGTGTAAACGGAAGTGCCCACGCGTCGTGCACTTGAAATATCGAATATTGGAAGGGGAAATCAACAAATTGTATTTTGAGTGCATACAAATTTTAATATCATGCGTATCCTTTGTGGCACAGCGAAGGAAACAAATTGCCATCGATTATCCAGTTTCCCATTTCCCCTTTTCACGCAGCTCGACTGCGCCACATAAAAAAGTGAAAAAGGTTGAGCGAGGAAAATTGAAAGTTACTTCCGCTTTGTGCTGAGATTTTTCCAAGAGAAACCCTTACACGATGCCATATGGCAACATTTGGTTGGAATTGCGTAACACAAATATCCAAAAAGTGACTTCATATTTGTAATTATAAATTCTTTAAATATATTGAATACAACGTATTAAATTATGGTTTATTTGTTTTTATTTATTTTTACAATTGCTTTCGAATGTATTTGGTGCACATATATAGGTATATATACTTAGCACTTTGATTTAAATACATCGTTTACTGTGTAAATGCTATAGTTATTAAATTTTTACATTGTATTTGTTAAAATTTGGCTTTCGTCTGAGCATTGTTTTTTACAGGAAATCTTTTTCGTTCGATTGCTTTTGAAAGTGACAAACTAAATAATGTAATAGAATATATATAGTAGTATATTTATCTGTATAGACATGCGTTTTAAATGTTGTTTAAACTATGCAAATTGTTCGTTATAATTTCTGTTGCGTTTTCGTTCAGGGTTTCTAGTTTCTGTTTCTCTGTTCGTTGCGCTTGTGCGATAATGATTTGTTTTTATTTATTTATTTATTTGTGCTCACTAAATTAATTTTAATGCATTTTTAAATGTTTTTGGTCAATTTAAAAACTTGAGCTACCTTTTACAATTGCTTGCTAGACGTATTTGTTTTAATATTAATATTTTTCACTAATTGGCAAAATGTATAGTGCTTGCTTTAAATGTTAACTAGGTTGCCATTGGGCGTTAAGTTTATAAAATATTTACAAAAATTGTGTGTTTTTTTTTTAGCTGTACGTGAACTTTAACTAAGTCTACGAACTACAAAATTTACAAATGCACAAATACGTGTTTCATATAAAGGTAAATCAATATTAAAAGAAGGCAAATTTTTGTAAACTTTGCGACAATTACAAAAAAAGGCGCTTAAACAAAAAATGACAAGAAGTGTTACAAGTTAGATTATAAGGACATCATTCTTAAGGACATAACGCAAGGGGCGAGGAGGCGCCACAGTTGCAAATTAGGTTTAGTGTTCTTTGGATGGGCCACCCTCCCGCACCCCCGCCCCCTTTCTTCCCACTCCCCCACAAATAAAAGAAACAAAATGTGTATAAAATTCGTAATATGGCTACTCTATCAGTCCATGGTTCGTATTCAAGTCGGTTTTGCATTTGCGTTTGCATTTGGATTTGGATTTGGATGTGTGTTGAGTGTTGTGTGTGCTTTAAGTGTACAATCTGTGACTGCGCTTAGCACAGCCCGCGATCGTTCCCGACGAGACTCGATCATCAGAGTATGTCCGGCGTGTGCGTCTCGTCGTGCGTGTGCTGCAGCAGACCCTTCCTCTCATCCGGCGCCGTGCTGTGCGCGATTTCCACGCTCGCCGGCTCCGCAATCGCGTCCGCGTACATCGACTCGTACACGGGATTCGCAAAGTTGCCCTGCAAATATAGATTAGTGTCAAGTGATGTCTTCTTTGCCTACTTATTCAGACTAAATTATATTTTAAATACTACTCAAAATAACAATTCAATAAAAATCGGATTTTTTTTTTATTTTTATTAGGTTTATTCTGTCTGACTTCCTGTTATTTCATGTTGGCAACTTATATCAGAGGTTAGTTTTCAGGCAAAAAAAAAATCGTATAGATCGTACAGCGAATGTCAAACAAGTCGTTTGCAACTGAGGGATTTTTAACATTGATTTTTTCCAAGTGTGGGAGTCGAAAAAGAACTGTTGATCTGCTAATACTTTACGAGCACATAATTAACCAAATTTGGTGGCTCTTATAGTCACTCGGACCTACAATCGATTTTTATCGATTTAATAAAACAAAGTAAGTTTTCGAAAACAAAATTGATAAAAGTTGTTTTGCCTTTGGTTTAGAAGAATCTTTAGTCGAACTTTTTAAATGTTTAGCTTTGGCGTTTTCCGAGATATTGAGAGACAAACTCAGCTCTTCATCCTGATACATATACATACATATATATGTATTTACTGGTGGTAATCCAAAATTCACATTTGTACATCGTTTTAAAAAAACGTGTTGATCGAGAAAAAACAGATAAACAGTTAAAATGGAGAAAAATCGCTGCTTTCAACAACAATATAAAGCTTTTTCATTTTTTTTTTAATTTCAAGTTTTTCAATGTGTGATTTTTAAAATCAATATTAATTTAGTTAATACACACTAATAATTGATAATTTTGCGCATTTTCAGGGCTTTTTGAACATTCAACATTACCTTGTCGTCTTCGTGGGCAAACGGCGGCGCCTCGTCGGCATCGCCGCGGTACATGGGATTGGTCAGCATGATCTCCACGTTGTCCGTGAGGCGAGCATGTGAAAATGGCTGCGCGATGCGATGTTTCCTGCAAACAGATTAGGATTAGATCAGGTTTAGTGACTGCAATTGACTCTCTGTTTTATCAACTCACTTGAGGAAGTAAACGACGCCGCCGAAGAGCGCCAGGAGTAAGGTGCTGACGGCCAGGATGACCGCCAGCACAGAGAGCCAGCCGGAGGACTCGGCGTGCTCCCGTTCGCCACTCAATGCGACCGCGCTCTCGGCGAGGCAGGGCACCACCCGCTTGCTCTCGCAGAGGCACTCGTTGATGGAGCTGCCGGTGCGACAGACGCTGCACTCGCCGACGCAGTGCGGCGGCAGCTCACAGAAGTCGCCCTGCCACTCGCCAATGCAGCTGCAGTGGGGCAGCGCGTACTCATTGAGGTGGCAGACGCCGCCGTTGGCGCAGTAGCGCACACAGGGATTGTCCTCGCCGACGGGCAGCGTGCAGAACTCGCCGTTCCACTGGTCCGTGCAGTTGCACATCGCCACGCCCTTGATGACGTGGCAGGTGCCCGCGTTCTGGCAAATGATGCCCGTGCAGGGATTCCGCGCCGGCACCTGGCTGACATCGCAGAAGCGCGGCGGCATCGAGGTCTGGCACAGATCCGATTCGCAGCGATCGCCAATGTAGCGCGTGGGGCAGGTGCAGCTCAGGTGGTGGCCGCGGTTCGTGCAGGTGCCGCCGTTCTGGCAAAAGTCGCGACACGAGTTCGCCTCACAGTGCTCCCCGTAGTAGCCGCTCGGACACTTGCACTGCCGCTGACCCTTGGCGCCAATGCGGCAGGTGCCGCCGTTCTTGCAGAAATCGGCGCACTCGTTGAACTCGCATCGTTTGCCGGTGAAGCCGTCGGGACACTCGCACTGGGGTGCTCCGGTCAGCGTCTCCCGGCAGATGCCGCCGTTCTCGCAGGTCAGATTGAAGCAGTGCTCGCACTGCTCGCCCACATACATGTCCGGGCAGCTGCACTTCATGCCCTCCGTCTCGGAGACGAGGCACGCGCCGCCATTGTGGCACCGGCTCTGGCAATCCGAGACGGAAATCTCGCAGCGTGCGCCCGACCAGTTCGGCGGACAGGTGCACTTGAGCGGCGGCGGATCCTGCAGGCCCGGCAGCTGAGGGGCCACCGTGCACAGGCCGTAGTTGAGACAGTAGCCGGAGCAGCGATAATGCTCGCAGAGCTCGCCCTCGAACTGGGGCTGGCAGATGCACTTGGGCACATGGTTGACCAGCTGGCAGGTGCCCAGGTTGCACAATAGCGGACAGTAGTTGGGTATATCGGTGTGGGCCTTGCACACGCCCTCCTCGCTCATCACGTACTCATTGGGACACTTGCAGCTGTAGCCGCTGGCCGATTCCGTCGAGAGGATGCAAAGAGCGCGCAGTGCCTTGCAGGGATCCTTGCCGCACGGATTGCTTACTGCAAAATGGGTAAATTGATTAATTAACAAATCGACCAGTTTGATTCACAGTTTGCCACTCACTGTTCCGATTCTGCTTCATGGGATGCAGTATGCCAATGTCCGAGGAGCGGTAGCCCTTCAGCAAATAGGTGCCATTATCGTTGCCGAACTTGTTCATCTTGATGATGCTCTGGTCGTACAGCTTGATGTACAGGTAGTCCTCGAACACGTCGATCTTTTGCGGCTTCTCGCGATTGCCAAAGCGTCGCACCACATTCCGGTCCTTGCCGTTGAGGCGACACGTCTCGATGGTGCCCTTGCGATAGTCCGCCCAATAGAGCCGACCCGTCGGATAGTCTATCGAGAGGCTAATTGGCCAGCCGACATCGCGCTCCACCAGGCTCTTCTTGTTGTTGCCATCCAGCGAGGCCACCAATATGCCGTTCTCCAGCGTGGACCAGATCATCACCCGCGATTCGGGCTCCAGCACAATGTCCGTGGGATTCATGCCCGTGGACACCAGCGAGATGTACTTCTTGCCCTCGATGTCCGTGGCGATGATCTGATTATGCCGCGAATCAACGATGTAAACCATTTGTGTGATCCAATCCACGGCCAATGACTTGGGATCATCCAAATCGGGTATCTGTACAAAAATAAATTTGGAATATAAATACCAATACCATCACAAAAACACACCAAATTCTTAAATAACTTCTTAGATATAAGTATAATATTTATAAAATATTTAGGACTTAACAAGAGCATTGAAATCTTTATACTACAAACCAAAGCTTAAGTCTGTACTATTTGAATTATGATTTTTTTATATTCTTAAATATTCCATATCGTCGTGCATCGATTTTTACCGATTTTAACGAAACGGGACAAGATATCGAAAAATAAATATGATAAACTTGACCTGCGTATGGATTAGAAGAATCTACAGTCGAAAAATTTAGGTTTATAGCTTTTGTATCGGAAAACTCACATTGAAAGCAGTTAGTTCCTTAAGATCGCGACGCACGCGAACCCCGCTGCCCTCCACATGGGGCGTGGCAATTTTCATGGTGTGCACCTTGCCGTGATGCGAGTCGATCCAGAAGAGGAGGGTGTCCTTTGGCCGGATGAGTATGTCGAACACATCAATCTTCAGGCTATCCGTTTGGAAGAAGCCAACGACAGTGGTGCCCTCCTGTTTGGCGGGCAGTATGAAGCGGAACTCCTGCTCGGAGGCCAACAGCAGGATCTGATCCGGGCCAGAGGCCAGGCAGGTGGCATTCTTGGCCGCACCCTTCTGATAGCCCGTCGTGCACTTGCAGTTGTAGTGGCCCGCCTTCTTTTCGATGCAAATCTGGGAGCAGGTGCCGAAGCCGCAGACTGGCGGCTGGCAGTTCATCTCGTCGGAGCCATCGATGCAATTGTATTGGCCATCGCAGCGGAAGTTCTTCGAGATGCAGTCATCGTTCTCGCACTGGAACTGATCGTGCCGGCACTTGGGCAGCGCAGCGCACACCTGATCCGATTCGTCCTCGTTGTTGCCGCAATCGTTGACGCCATCGCACAGCGCCGACTTGCGAATGCACAGCTGATTGGCGCACTTGAAGGCGTTGTAGTGACAGTGGACGTGGGCACAGGTGCCGTAACTCTCGTCGCTCCCATCCAGACAATCGTCCCAGCCATCGCACTTCCAACGGGCCATAATGCACTTGCCATTGCCGCAGGTGAAATGATCCGGCGGACACGTGCAGTTAACCTCATCGGAGCCATCGGGACAGTCGTCATCGCCATCACATTGGTATTGTCTTTAAATTGAATGTGGAAGGAGTGTAAATAAATATTTTAACAACTTAGTTTTGGTTGGGATTGAGATATCCGTTTCCTATGTTCATTGCAAATTTAACATGCACTTTGGCGCGCTGCATAACTTTATCTGCATTGTAATTATTGACCAGTAGATTAAAATTATTCCTAACCAAGTTATAGTCAAGAGTTTAATTTGGTATCAAGATAACCATTTTCCTATGTTCATTGCAAATTTAACGTGCACTTTCGAACGCTGCTAACCTGAATTACTATTTGGGTTTTATGTAAAGAACATATTCGATAGGAATTAAATGGCTTAATATAGCCATTTTCCTATGTTCATTGCAAATTTAACATGCACTTCTTTTGAATAGCTTTATCTGCATTGTAATTATTAACAAGCAGATTAAAATTATTCTTAACCAAGTTACAGTTAAGAGTTTGATTTGGGATCAAGAGAACCGTTTTCCTATGGTGGCTGAGCATATTCGACAGCAATTTAATTTGGGGTTAATATAACCATTTTCCTATGTTCATTGTAAATTTGACACGCACTTTAAGGCGCTGCTTAAAGAGAATAGTCAATGACGTCTGAAGATAGGATTTTACTATAAAAAAGAATAAGATTTCTTTCTTTATTTTTATAACATTTACTATAAACTTTAAATAGAACAAGCATTATAAAGATAATTTGTGGACTGACAAATAAACGAGTTGACTTACTTGTTGATGCAGGTATTGAACGCAGCGCACTTGAATTGGTTTGACTTGCAGGTGATGTTGCAGTTGATCTCGTCGCTGCTGTCGTCGCAGTGGATCTCGCCGTCGCAGCGGAAGTCGTGCTTGATGCACTTGCCTGTGCCGCAGCGGAACTCGCTCTCGGAGCAGTTGCGCATCTGGCAGTTGAGCTCATCGCTGCCATCGCCGCAGTCGTTCTCGTAGTCGCATCGCCAGCGACCGGGTATGCACTTGGAGTTGTTGCACTTGAAGTAGGTGGGATCGCAGGTGGCCTTCGAGGTGTGACAGCTGGGCGGCTCGTCCTCACCATTGGGACAGTCCAGCTCGTCGTCGCAGCGCCAGGAGAGCGGTATGCAACGACCCGAATTGCATCTGTAAGAGATTGGGTTATCAATGAATAAATAAATAATATGAATATATAACTTTGCAGCTTAGCAAGGTTTATAGATTTGGTAAATTTGTCTTGCCCTCAATGGGCGTATAAAAAATATTTTTACGAGTTTTCTTTGTTTTAGTCTTTGTCAACATTTACGATATATCTAATTTTCAAACTGAGATAGATATAGATTTGATCTTTACAGAATGTTATCAGTTATCGATAAATCATTATAAAACTCGTAAACAAACTTGATTATATTTAATATATTTAACTCAATATACGCTTTTCACGTGCTAAATGAGTGAAACCCAAAAGGATTTCGGCAACTCACTGAAAATCGTTGGGTCCGCAGGACACGTGCTCGCAATTGGCCTCGTCGGATTTATCGGGACAATCGATATCCCCGTCACAGACCCACACATAGGGCATGCAGCGGTTGTTGCCGCACTGGAACTGATCCTTCTTGCAGACGAGCGGGGTGCAGCCAGCCTCGTCCTCGCCACCCGGACAGTCCTTGACGCCGTCGCAGCGCTTCACGCTGTCCACACAGAAGGCGGAACTGTTTGTGGTGGCCTCGCACTTCAGATGGTTCTCGAAGCAGGTGAACTTGTCGCAGTTGAGCTCGTCGGTGTTGTCGCCGCACTGATTGATGCCGTCACAAATGGCCGAGGGATGGATGCACTTGTTGTTGCCGCACTGATATTGGCCCGGTTCGCAGTGGAAGGGCGGACAGGATTCGGGCTCGTCGCTGCCATCGCCGCAATCGTCCTGGGTGTCACAGCGCCAATAGAACGGAATGCACTTGTACGTGTTCACGCACTCGAAGTGGGCCGCGGTGCAGTTGGCGCGACAGGTGCGTCCGTCCTCGGCCAGGACAAAGTTGTTGGGGCAGGCGCACTTGTAGTAGGGCGCCTCCGGCGAGAGCAGACACAGCGTGGAGCAGTTGGCCTGCAGGCAGGGATTACCGCTGAGCGGCTGCTGCTGGCGATACGGATGATAGACCCGCAGGTCCATCGGCCGGTGTATGGTGGTGATCAGGGTGGAGCAGTTCTGGCCGTCGAACTTGTTGCAGTACTCAATGGACTTGGTCTCCCAGTCGGACCAGTAGATGCGATCCTCCCACACGGCAATGGCGAAGATGTGATGCAGATTCAGCTTGGGATTGATGCTGCGCGCGAGCAGCAGCCGTGTGTGGTTGCCATCCAGATCGCTGACCGATATCGTATCCTCCCTGGCATCGCCCCAGAACAGCTGCTGTGTCTCGAAGCTGATGGTCAACGCATTTGGCCAGCCGAGATTCTCGCGTATGATCATCCGCGGCTGGGAGCCATCCATGCCCGCCTTGCCGATGTGCGGATTGTCGCCCCAGTCGGACCAGTAAATGTGCCGCTGATAGGGATCGAGGGCGATGCCGCGCGGCTCCCGCAGCTGCTCGTTGATGAGGACACGTCGGTACTTGCCATCCAGCTGGGATACCTCGATGGTGTCCAGGCCCTTGTCGCACCAATACAGATTCTTGGCCACCCAATCAACGGCAAGGCCATCCGGATTCTTTAGCATCGACTGGTGCAGCGTTTGGGTCTTGTTCTCCGCCGGACAGTGGCGCTTAATGGTGGCCACCGTGCTGGTCACGTCCGACAAATACAAGCACTGACTCTCCCAGTCAAAGTCGAGGGCCACCGCATTGGACAAGGCGTGAATGAGGATGGTGCCGTTGCCGGTGTGATTCACCTGACGGATGTAGTAGCGATTGGAGAAGATCAGGTTCATGGTCACATTGCTGGTCGCCTTGCAGGTGTGATGATCGCGCAGCTCGTAGCCCTTGGCACAGAGGCACTTGTACGAGCCGTAGGTGTTCACGCAGGTCTGGGAGCACGGCTGCTGCTCGTCGCACTCGTCGATGTCCGTGCAGAGGTGGGGACTCTTCGGCAGCAGCTTGTAGCCGGGCCGGCAGCGGCACTCGTAGCCGACGACCTTGTCGATGCACTCGTGCTCGCAGATATCCGGAATTAGGCACTCGTTCACGTTGCACAGCTCCTCGTCCGAATAATCGGCGCAATCGTTGCGCCTGTCGCACAGCAAATCCGCCGAGATGCACGCTCCGTTCTTGCACCGAAAATCATCGGCTCCATTGCAGGCACGCGTGTGCGCGCAGAGCGTCGCCTGCTCATCGGTGCCATCGGCGCAATCGGTTTTCCCATCGCACGTCTGATTCTTGAAGATGCACAGCCCATCCTGGCACTGGTGCATCGAGGCGCCGCCCGGGCACGCATGCGCCGGATAGACCGGCTCACAGCCATCGTACTCATCATCGCCCCCGGGACAGTCCTCGTCGCCGTCGCACACATAGTGCGAATCTATGCATTGCCCTGCGGTAAGAAAACAATTTTTGATAAATTAAATATCTTCTCTTTCTATTCGCTACTCTGAATTTTTTGAGTTAATAAACTCAGTGTGTTCCCGGTGTATTCAAATATTTATACTAAATACTTATCCAAGACTACAAATATAATAATTTATGTTTTAAACAAAATTTAAAATAAGTAATTATTTTTAATATTCAACATATTTTAAATGTGGAATTACTCAAAAGGATTTATTTCTTACAAAAAAAAAAAAAAAAAAAAAAAAATTATTTTTTATAATAAACACATTTTAAATATGGAATTACTCCAGAGGAAAAATTATGAAGAAAATGCCATAAAAATTTAAATCTGTTTAGTTTTGAGGTAGTTGTAGGAGTTTAAAAGATGGGAGCTAAGAATTCGTGATACTTGTTAAAATTTGTTCAAATTTTGGCATGATTTTTGACAATAAATGTGAACCTCTAAAAATCACTTTTAATGATGTTTTCATGAAAGTTGTGACAAATACAATCGATTAAAAATGTAAAGTCGTAATTTTATATTTTTGAAAAAACATTTTTTAAAGTTAGTAAGAGTCAGTAGAGTAAATCAAAAATATTTTATAATTATAACTACAATTACAATTTTAAATGCAGATTCAATATAAAGTACAAATCATGAATCAAACCAATTTATGGGAGTTTGCAACAAGGGAACTATGGATCCGAAAGCTTTTGGTAAATAAACTGCCTGCTAAAATTTGATCTTCTAGATTTAGAACCGAAATTGATAGTAGCTTAAGCTCACAAATTTAAACACTTCAGTTGAAGCGGGTATACACGAATATGTCTGTTGTATGTTGCAGGTCGGGCGGACAGACAAACTGAGGGCACTCGCTTCAGTTCGCGAACGAAAACTTACCAGTGGAGCAGAGGAAGGCGGGTGGCTGGCAGTCGGGAATGTGGGCGACGCCGCCGCAATGGGGTCCCTCGTCCTCGGAGCCCTGATCGCCGTTGCTGGGACAGTCCTGTTCACCGTCGCAGACCCACTTCTGGGGTATGCAGCGGCCGGAGCTCTTGCACTGGAAGAGATGGGCGCGACACGGACGATTGGGGCACTGGGGGCCCTCGTCGGTGCCGTCCTCGCAGTCGCTTTTGCCGTCGCACTGCCAGCTGCTGGGAATGCAGCCGTTGTCGCAGCTGAACTGGTTCACCTGGCAGCTGGGCCGGCAGTTCAGCTCGTCGCTGCCCTTCTCAAAGTGATTGTCCATGCAATCGTTCTCGCCATCGCAGCGCCACGAGCCGTCAATGCAGCGTCCGTTCGCACAGCGGAACTGGCCCGGTGCGCACGAGGTGTGCGTCAAGTTGCCGCAGTTTAGCTCGTCGGTGGCATCGGGACAGTCCGATTCGCCGTCGCAGCGCCAGCTGGGCATGATGCACAGGGTGCTGTTGGCGCAGTGCTCGAACAGGGTGTCGCCCTGTTCGCAGGTGCGCTGCGCACAGTGCTTCTCGTCGCTGAAGTCGCGACAGTCGCGCATGTTGTCGCAGAGGAAGCTGCGCGCGATGCACTCCCCGCTGCCGCAGCGGAACTGATCCGGCTGGCACTTGCAGAGGAGGGCGCTCTCGTCGCTGCCATCGCCGCACTGCTGGAGGCCGTCGCAGGTCTGGGTGCGTGCAATGCACCGATGGTTCTGGCACATGAAATAGTTGTCCGGGCACTGTCGGATGACGCAATAGTTGCGCAACTCATCGGAGCCGTCCAGGCAGTGGGTCACATTGTCGCAGGTCAGCTCCAGTGGTATACACTCGCCGGAATGGCAATTGTACTGGCTCTTGCCGCAGCTCGTGTGCACCGGCGCAATGCAGCGACGTCCGTCCGGCGCCAGGACGCCCTGGGTGCAGTGGCAGCTGGCCAGTCCGTGCTTATTGAGGATGCACACATCCTCGCACAGACCGTTCAATATCTTGCACTGATTGGCATCGCAGTTGACGCTGCTGTTCTGCACCGCAATAATGCCCATGGGTCGGGCCACATGCTCCCGCAGGAAGAGCACATCCGTGCCGGTGTATTTATTGGCGCGCACCACGGCGTGCAGCACCCAGTCCGTCCAGAAGAGCAGATCCCCGTAGACGGCCATTGCGAACGCGTGCTTGGGCGTGGTGTGTGCGAGAATCACGCGATTGCTGCCATCGTAATTGGCACGCTCGATCTTGTCCAGACGTGCATCGGCCCAGTAGAGTTGCTGCTGCTCCAAGTCGAGCGTTAAGGCATTCGGCATTTTGATGTCCTTGCGTATGATGCGCTCCACACCGTAGCCGGTGAGGTAGGCACGCTGTATGCTCGGCGACTCCTCGTTCCAGTTGGTCCAGTAGATCATCCCCAGGCAGGGCTCCACCGAGATGCCACGCGGCTTGTCCTTGCTCTGCAGGCTGAGCACGTTCTGCACATGGTGCAGATTCTGATCGGCATCTGGCGACAGATGCAACAGCTGCAAGCTGCGTATCGCCGCATCATTGTTCGACGTCCAGAAGATCTGCTCGTTGACCATATCGTAGGCGAGTCCCTCGACGCGTCCCTGCTGCGGCACAAGAACCCGCTGTCCGCTGCCATTGAAGTGCACCTGATTGATGGTGCTCAGCTGGACGTCCGAGTAGTAGACGAGCTGTGCCGCATAGTTGTAACTGATCGCGACCACGTTCCGCATCAGCGTCCCGTTCGAGATGAGCTGGACGGGCCAGTTCTTGTTGGCGTGCTCGGTCATGTGGATGCTCTCGATGTTGCTCCGATAGCTGAACAGCAAAAAGTTCTCGTACGGCTCACAGCTGAATCCGTCCGCGGCGAGGCGACTGTGCGCACAGCCGCAAACGGCGCTGGTGCCGTTAAACAGGCAAAGTTGCTCGCAGCCGCCGTTGTTCTGGGCACAGGGATTGGTGCCGTGCTGGACGCGCTTCGAGTAGATCTTCAAATCTCTGATGGCATCCTGTTCCGTTTTGATGATCAGCCGCGACTGCGAGAGATTGGCCAGCGGCGCCACCATAATGGCGCCCTCACTATACTTGTTCTCCGCCCAGTAGAGATACTCGCCGAGCTTGGCCAACGCCATCGGCTTATTGGCCGTCTCGTTAAGCAGCTCCTCGCGCAGGTTGCCATCGTAGTCGACCTTCATTAGGGCATCGGGATACCGTTCGCACCAGTACACCTTGGTGGCATCCATGTCCACAATCAGACTGCTCACGGCCCAATTGCTGCGCGTCTGATTCACCAGCACAAACGGCTGACTCCCGTCCAGACCGGTGCGTCCAATGTGCTGTTGGGTCACATAGAACAGCAGACCCTGAACGGGGTCGACGGCCAGGGCGGTGGGTTTCTCCACATTGGCGACGACCACATAGCGATGGCTGCCATCCAGACGGGCTACCTCGATAATATTGCGCTTGGTGTCGCTCCAATAGATATTCCCAGCGATCCAGTCTATGGCAATGCCGCCCAACCAATCCTGCTGCTTGTACCCGGCCAGATTGATGGCCTCCAGCACGGTCTCACGATGGGTGCCATCGCGGCGCACCCGAGAGATGCTGCCCAGTTCGTTGTCGCCCCAGTAGAGCATGTCCGTGGCCGCATGATACTCGATGAAGCTGGCCGAGCTGATGCGGGAGATGGGCACCAGCGCCTGAACAAAACGTTTGTAAGGAAAAGTTAATCAACATTGGATTTAATGTGTGCAAAAGAATCTCATACCGATTTGGGTGTATCGAACTGCTCGCTAGGATCAATCATTTCCACGCCCTGCATCACATCAATCGAGTAGAATATAAACTCGGCCCGCGGTATGCAACGTGTCGGATTATTCGGCTCCACATCGTAGCCGAGGGCGCAGCGACACACGTGCTCCGTGGCCGATGTGGCCAGGCAAAGCTGCTCGCATCCGCCTCGCAGCGGACCAGCGCATGTGTTCGTCCCCGTTTGTGCATCCGCATAGAACATTTTCATGCTCTGAATACTCTCTGAAATGGAGCGAAAAATTTAAGTTTTTAAATAGAAAGAAACAGAGTACATTCTTGCAGATATATCAGATACATCACACATTTACTAATATTAAATGCAATTAATTTATTATTCGATCTCAGACAAAAATTTACATATTCTTAATTAAAATAACTAACCAAAAATTCGATTTGTTATATATTTGTGTCAACCTTTATAAAGATGCAAAATATCACATCAAATAATAAATTTTTGTATATTAACATTTTTGTCACTTTTTTATATATGCTTTATAGTTAACCAATGTAGATATAATTTTGCTATTAAGTTAATAATATACTTTAAATATGAAATATTCAATTTTAAATAATCGTTGTAATGCTGCTATATAAAATAAAGATACAATCCGCCGTTATAACGTGCTAGTCTCTTGCATCAAAAATAAATATAAAATTTCTTGGCAACAGAATTTTGCTCTACATACTTGTATTAACCCGCAGGAAGGACATATTCAGGCACTGCTCCTTCTCACAGTGCATGATGACGCTCTGGATGTTCTCAGGGAAATACAGGGAGCCATTGTAGACAGTCAGGGAGCTGATGGATGTGATTAGGCTGGCCCAAAGCACTTGGTGCGTCTCGTTTTTGGGTATGTCGTAGTAGGCAATGCCCGAGTTGTCGTAGGCATAGTAGAGGCGTTGTGAGTCAAAGTCCATGGTCAAGCTTTGCAGGCTGTTGTTGTGCTCGTGGATGACCAAACGCTCGGATCCGTCCAAATTCGATTGCTCCAATTGCCACAGCGAGGAGTCGTGGGTGGAATGTATCCAGTACATTTTGCCACTGTAACGAGAATGAGAAATTCATTTCTCATTTTGATTGCTGCATATATATGTAAGTTAATAAATTACTTGGCCGGATCCAAGGCAATGCTGTCCACCAAATTGAGATTCTCATGAATGTACGTGGTATATTCGCCCTGGAGATTGCTGGCAAGAATGCTGCCCACCGTTTGGCCCGACGAGAAATACATGTGCTTGGCTATCCAATCAATGGCAAAGCCATAAGGCTTCTCAATGTTCGTGTTGATGATGGGCTCAATCAGTCCACTGGAGATGCCCGCGCGGGAGATCTCATTCTGCTGTATGTCCGACCAGTAGATGTGGCTGTCCTCCACCAGAAAGTCAATGCGATGCGGTGCCACCAGCTGAGGAAGATTCGGCAATAGCGAATTAATTATTAAAAAAAATATGTATATATTTTATATACCTAACTCTTTTGTTAAAATATTTTAAAAAGTTTGTTTCTTTTGTTCTCTTTATACACGAAATGTTTTTTTTTAATGCGTTTTCATTATTCGATTTTTTGTGTAATATTCTAATTGTTAATTTTTCAACATACATTATTAATGAATTGTGAACAAAAAGAAATATAGACAAAATATAAATCAATTTCGAAAATTATGAATGGATTTTTATGAGTATGAAAATAAATGTTTTTATTTTACTGTTTTTTTTTTTTTTTTTGTTAACAAATTTATAATATTTTCTTTCAGAATATATTTTGCATAAAATATTTTATGAATGAAAACATGTTAACATAAAAAATACATTCCCAAGAATATTTTAATATAATATATTGTATTTTTAAGTATTTTTTTATGGATTTGTATCCATTTTGTAAAGTGAGAATTATGTGAATTTCTATTATATTTACTTACCCTTGGGGACTGTCTTATGGTGGGTATGGTATGGTGATTGGGCTGCTGCAGATCGATGCCGCGTATTTCCTCGCCCATGACGAAGAGCAGCACCTGCTCGTTGGGAACACAGCTGCGGTCGTCAGCGGGATCGAGACGCATCACGTGCGGGCACTCGCATTTGTAGGTGCCTCTGCCGCTGAGCAGGCAGAGATGGGAGCAGCCGCCGTTGTTGTCGCCGCAGGGATTGCGATCCCAGGGCTGGCGACTCGAGTGCAGCACCTGTATGCCAAAGGGCTGGGTCTGAGTGCGCTGCAGCACCTGGACATCGCTGCCATTCCACTTGTTGGCGCGTATCACGGACGTGGTGCGCCAGTCCGTCCAGTACACATAGTTCTCGAACACAGAAATGGCGAACGGATGCGACAATATCTCCTTGTTTCGCAGCACCACATGATGCTCGGAGCCATCGTATTTGGTGCTGCTTATCGAGTCCGACTTGGCATCCACCCAGTAGACACGCTTCTGTGTGTAGTCCAGAGTCAGGCCATTGGGCCAGCCGGCACTTAGCTGCCAGCTGGTGGAGATTATGCGCCTGCCCTCGCCGGCCATGCTGCAGCGTTCGATGCGCGGCGAATTGTCATCCCAGTCGGTCCAGAAGAGCAGACCCTCGCGTGGATCGAGTGCAATGGCACGCGGACTTTCCATGTTGCCAGCGATTAAAGTGCGCCTGAAGCTGCCATTCAGCTTGGCCACCTCGATTTGATCCAGATTCGAGTCAATCCAATAAAGATTCTTGCCAATCCAGTCCACAGCCAGACCCTCGGTGGTGGACAGGCCCGAATGCACCACGGCCTCCACATTGCGCAAACTCTCACCGACCAATTGGCCGCGATAGATTTTATCATCGATGACGTCCGTCCAGTAAATGTCCACGCTGGACTCGTTGCTATAAAGAAAGTCCAATGCAATTATGTTCCGCAGAGAGCTGTAAAAGCTGCTGGCGGCGAGTGTCTTCAGATTAATGCCACGTATATCCTGTCGATTGGTGAATATCACGTACGGCTCGTCCGGAGCTGTGCTCTTGCACGTGAACTTGTCGTAGGACAGATCGTAGCCCTCGAGGCACTGGCACGCATATCCCTTGCCGTTGTTCTCGCACACCTGGGCACAGGTGTCCCAGTGCTCGCAGGCGTGCTGCATGCTGCAGCGCTTTCCATTCGGTTGCAAGTACAAGTGCGCCGGGCAGGAGCAAATGTAGCCCTCGGGCGTATTGTGGCAGTTGTGGGAGCACTCGTGTCCCTGGTCGCACAGTTTATCGGCGCAAAGGAAGCCCTCGTCGGTGGTGTCCTCGCAGTCGTTGTGGCCATCGCACAGCTGGCTGACCGTGATGCACTTGTTACTGGCGCCACACAGCCGATCCGGGTGCTCACAGATGACCGTCTCGTTCATGTCGAACTTGGTCGCATGCACCTGGGTACAGTTCACCTCGTCCGTCTTGTCGAAGCAATGGTTGATGCCGTCGCAGCGCAGGAACTCCGGTATGCACTCGAACGGATCGGCGCAGGCGAACTCGAACGGCGCACACTCGCCGAGCTCCTTCCAGCCGTTTAGCGGATGGTTGTCGCTCTTGGTCTGATTGCAGTTGGCCTCATCGCTAAAGTCCAAGCAATCGTTGACCCCGTCACAAATGAGCATCTCCCCGTAGCAGCCAATGGGGCGACAGTAACGCTCGCCGTGGCCGCACTCCTGCTCGCAGGCAGACTCGTCCGCATTATTGCTGCAAGACACAGAGACGGACAAACAGGTGAGCATTTAAGGGGTAAAGAGCACCTAAAGGTGTATGAATGAAAACAAAAATCATAAAAAAAAAAACATCAAAGGTAGCTATAGACCCAAAATGTCAACATTTTTGAAAATTTTGGCATGAATTTTGAAAAAAAAAAAATTGTACTCCTTAAAATCACTTTTAATGTTGTTTCTTATTTGAATTTCTAAATTTTTTAAAAAATGTTCTAAATGTTCTTGAATTGAACATAGGGCAGCTGATTTTTTTTTCAAAAAAATTTATTTTTGATACTGCACAAATTTTGCAGATGTAATCTAGACGACAATTCATGAATAAAATGCCAGAAAACAATAAAATCGGTTCAGTTTCGCCAAAGCTAGGGAAGTTTAAAAAAATGTAAAATATGTATGTCAATTTTGGCATGATTTTTTACCAAAAATTTGACCTTTTCAAAATCACTTTAAATAAAGTCTTTTTATGGTTTTTGTTTTTTTTCGGTTAAAAATAGAAATAATATAAAAATCGATTAAGTTTTGACAAAGTTATGAGAGTTTGAAATGTGGGAACTATGTAATTTTGGCATGCACTTTTGATTTAGTTACAAAAAAATATCTAATTTATGGTCATATTACCCGCAATTGTCTAGACCATCACAGATATCGGAGAATTGACGGCAGCGTCCATTGCCACAGTCGAACTCGGGACACTTGCTGCCAAAGAAAAGGACCAACGACTCGTCGGAGGCATCGTCGGGTCCGCAGTCGACGACGCCGTCGTTGACCCAGGTGAGCTGAATACAGCGTCCGCTCTTCTCGCAGGTGAACTCGTTGCTGTTGCAGGTGTTGTGATCGCAGTTCAGCTGATCCGATCCATCCGAGCAGTAGGCAATGGAGCTGCACAGCAGCGCCCGCTGATAGCAGCGTCCGTTGCACACAAAGTGCAGCTTCTTGTCGCAACTCTGCGAATTGCAGGGGCCCTGGACGTCGTTGCTCTCGTCGCTGCCATCGTCGCAGTCCTCGAAGCCATCACACAGATCCTTGCTGTCGATGCACTGTCCAGTGCTACGGCACTCATGACCCGACGTGCAGTTCGAGCGCACGGGGGCGCCCAACGTCGATGGCGTCAGCTGTGGTATGCAATGGGTGCCGGTGCCGTTTAGCGTATAACCGTCCGGACAGCGACAGATGGCGCCCTTGGGCGTGTTCAGGCACATGCCGGGGCACTTGGAGAGCGCACAGGCGCTGGGCGTTTGTGGCTGGGGTTGCGTGGCCACGTCAAAGATACGCAAATCGACTGCGTTGCCATTCGGCTGCAGATGCACCGTGGAGCTGAAGGTGCTCGTCATGTTGGTGTGGTGCACATGAAACCGCCAAATGGTCGAATTGTTGTTATCCACCCAGTAAACAACGCCGTTGTGCTGCACAATGGCAAACGGATGAAATTGCTCCGACTTGAAGAGCAGCTCGCGTCCAGTGCCGTCCAATTTCATGCGCTCAATTGTGCCCAGCTTGAAGTCGCACCAGTAGATGCGCTTGGTGCGCCTGTCCACGTCCAGGCTGCGCGGCCAACGCATCGGCTGCTCATCGGACGACTTGGCCAGCAGCTCCTTGTGCGTGCCATCCATCCAGGCGCTGTAGATGCCCGCCTCGCACGATTGAAACGACCATTGCGTCCAGTAGAGGAGCCCAGTGCCGGGATCGAGTTCCAGTGACCTAACAGGAAATTGAGTCGATTAGAATATAATTATAAAGACTTGAATTAAAAAAAAATGCTTTATCAATGAAATCTCATTTATATTTGCCATTTTAGTAATTCAATTGTGTTTATTTTTTGGAATGTTTGGGAACATTTTGAAAATTATTAATTGAATAATTTCATTGCAAGAGAATTGACAAAATTAAATTATGCATATTTAAATATCGAGTAGAAACCAGAGAGATATTTTAATATTGTTATTTAAATAATTTTTCTCAAAATATGTATTTAAATTTTAAATGCAAAATAAATGAAGCCAAATTTCATAAATTAAAATCAAACAAATTGTTTGTTTAATGATAAAATAAATGTACTCAAGACGGCACAAAATAAAATAACAAATAAATATGTATATATTTTTTTATCAACTTACATGGGATTGCAATCAAGGTTAAAGGTCAGAATTTTGCTCATGTTGCGCAACGGGGCGACGTGAAGCTTCTGATATTCTGTCCAATACAAGTGCTCGTTGACCCAGTCGAATGCCATGGCACGAACCTTGCGCCAGCCCGTGGACAGGGTGCGGGAGACGCTGCCGTTGAGGGATTGGCTCTTGATGGTGTAGATGGGCTCGACGGAGCTGATGGAGGACTCGGGATCGGGTACCATGTACAAAATGGATTTGCCACGCACATTTACATCGATGGCCTTCGGGCCCGACACATTGTAAATGGGCACCATTACGTCGGGCTCCTCGCCGAGCTGTTCGAGCTGCTGCACCTGCTCGGTGCCCAGCGGCACGCCCGTAATGCGGACCAATCGCTTGTCGGTGTACACCAGAAATTTATCGTGCGCGGAGAGCAAACAGGTCGTCTGATTGTGTAATTTATAGCCAGCCGTGCACAGGCACTTGGCGCTCGCAAATCCGCGCGTCCAAAGCGGCACACAAATCTGGTTGCAATTGCCGTTGTTCTCCCGGCAGGGATGCGCCACCTCCGGCTGCTTTTGGCGATGGAAAATTCGAAAATTTGTGCCCCGCGTCACATTCGCCAGCAGCACGCGCGCCTTCAGCGTAAATTTGTCCAGGCCAACAATGGCCTTGTCCGTCCAGGCAGCCAAATAAATTGTGTTCTCGAATACCTCCACCGCCTGGATGATCTTCAAAGGCACCGGCGACTGCAAACAACGGAAATTGCGTTTAACACAGCAACACAGCAAACAACGTTGGTTTTTGTGGTTTTATTTTGAAATTTCACTGTTTCTTTTAAAAACTATCATCAGATATACATATTTATACGAACTTTAAAAATGTTTGTTTGGGTACATTGCATATATACAGTATATTGAATACACCCAAAATATATAATATGTTTTAAATAAGCTAATAGGGTTAAATTTTATAATGTATCAGTTGTCTGTTAAATTATTTTCAGAAAAGCTCAATTTATAGCTTGTATAATAGTTTTCAAAGGAAAACCATATACTCGTTCACTTGAGCTCTAACTCTTGAAATGCTATCCTAACTCAATGTCCAACTCTTGAAATATTATAATATATTGAAATATTGTAATATTATCCTGACTCTTTCCTAAATTTTATCTATTCAATACCAATTATTGTTTCTTTCACTTTTTCTGAATATTTTTTTGCAATTTCATTTTAAATTTGTTATTTTTCTAATGCTAACTCCTTTCTATTTACCTATAGATTACAATAGTCACTGGCTTCAAATACAGATACAATTTTAGCTTTGAATATTTTTCCCGTCTTATTTAGTTCTTTAACAAGCCTACCCAAACTTTACAAACTGTCTTGGATGTTTTGAAAATGTACTGAAGAAACCTTTCAAATAGAAAAACAACAAACATCAGAGTTAGCTACTCACATCCGGTGACTTTTTCAATGTCCAACGCTGCTGTCCGTCGTAGTTGACCCGCTCAATGACGTCCTTGTACACATCAATCCAATAGACATGCTCGCTGGCCAAATCCAAAGTTACGCTACTCAGATGATAAATCTGGGTGGTGACGAGGGCTGTGCGATTGCTGCCGTCGAGCAGGGCACGCGACAGGCTGGGCGACCAGTCGGTGTAAAACAGATAGCCCTTGGTCGGGTCGAGCACCAGCGAGGATGGCTGCTCCACCTGCTGTAGTATGAGGCGACAAAAGGTGACCGTATTGGTGCACAGATAGACCATGCCGTCGTCCTCGTTTAGGAAATACCAATTGCCTGATAGCCAGTCCAAACGCAGCTCGACAAAAACTGCAAACAAGGCCAAAAGCAAACCACCAAACAACAACAAGTAAGCTTGTTCTAGTCGGGAGTATCCGACTAGGAGGTACCCTGGGTTGGCTCTCTTGCAATTATACATACACACAATTACACACGCACGGAAAATTCGGTCTGGAATATGTGATTTTCAAAATAAATCAAATTTGGTGCCTCTGAGATATGCTAAGAAAACCATGTTTTAAAATCGATTTTTATCGATATTCATAAAACGGGGTAAACTGTACGACAAGAATTATAATATTTTACTATCGAATCAGTTAAATATTCTTTAATTTAATATCTTGCCTTTTAGCAACTCTAAATCTTATAGTACCCCAGTTATGCTTAGAAAAACATGTTTTATAATCGATATTTATCAAAATTACTATTGTCGTATTAGAGATCGGACAGACAGATGGACAAGATCAAGTCTGCTTGTAGTCCTCATCAAGGGAATATATAAACATTATCGGATCAAGGTTGCCTCTTTTTTGCCTGTTGCATACACTCGCAAAAGCCCGTTATGCCCTCTTAAACCATTTCCAGTGGATCCAGAGTATAGCAAATGGAGGAATTATGGGCACACACACACACAGGGCTGAGACTCACTTTGGTGCGGCGAGTTGAACGCGGAGACGGGCAGCGTCCAATTAACGTTGGCGTCGTCGATGCGCTGGCAGCGCATCACCAGCTGGGACATCTTCTGGAGCATGCACAGGGTGCGATTGCGATGCCACACCTCGTAGGCGAGCACAAGCTGCGCCGGCGGTGTGGACAGCAGTTGTCCAGTGCTGGAATTGTCCACGGCCGTGCTGATGCGGCGAATTGTGCCCGCGGACAGCAGCGTCAGTGTTGCCGGCTCCGAGGGGGGCACTGCAAAAATGAATTGGGCAAATGTGTTAAACGGCCCACAACAAACTGGGTTCTACGCACCATTTATGGCCAGGCAGCGGCTGCCCTGCTTGGTGTAGCCGGAGATGCAGGAGCACTCGTAGGAGCCGGGCGTATTGCGGCACTGCTGATCACAAGTGCCGGGCACGCTGCACTCATCGTAGTCCACACAGCGCGTCGAGTTCAGCGACTCGGGCACCTGACCCGCCGGACAGTAGCAGCGGGCGCCCTGTGGCGTCAGTTTGCAGTTGTAGCTGCAGTTGAGCGCGGCGCAGGCGTCATTTTGTTTATCTGCGTTTATAAACGGGGTTCAAGAATTGGGTGATTTGTTGTACAACGTTTTCGCACTTACAGCATTGCAGCTCATCGTCATCACAGTCCCAGTGGCCGTCGCAAAAGCGGGACAGCTCCAGACAGGCGCCGTTGTGGCATTCGCTTTCAAAGACGCGACACTTGGGCGCAACCCCACCGGGACCTGCCACAGAATGGCAAGAGATTATGTATTAGGAATGGTTAGCATAGTATTTATTATATTTGATTTATTTTGTATCTTCGCTTTGAAGCTTAAGTTAAACATTTTTCGCATTTAGCACAGTGCACACATTTTGTCTACTTACAGTTGCTCTCATCCGATATGTCCCCATTCTCGCAATCGTACTCCCCATCACACAGCCAATTGCTGGGTATGCATTTCTGACTCTGGCTGCACCGAAATTGGCCCTCGTTGCATTTGGACGACTTAGCTGCAAAAGAGCGCAAACAGAAGCCACAATAACAATAACGTAAATGAAGATTTATGAGCGGGTTTGTTAGCGGTTTCGTTGGTTTTCGTTCATTGGTAAGTGAGGAGGGGGCTGTCGCTAGCTGACTGTTGTACAAATCACTGAATTATTTTGCGTAAACTCAAAATAAGCAAAGTACAAGTTAAGTTTTCGTTGTATGAAGTTGTGGGCGAAATAAGCAACTATTTGTGGCTTGAAAAGTTTCAAGTGCTTTTGCAGATAACAGTTGCACCTACGAGAATATTTGGAGCTGCCTCTTCAAAGCTGGCTAATATAAGTTTTTATGGCACTTAAATGACTTTAAAATAGAAAACTTGTGCAGAAAGAAGAAAAGCCTTTCGAATATTGAAAATATATGTCATAATGATATTAAATCTGTTGAACAAGCAAGTAAATAAATATAGCACCAACAGAAATCAATGAAAAGACCAAAAGCCATTACTTGAATTTATGAGAATCGCATAGACGGGTCTAAATTAACTTGCTCGAAAATTAACATAAAGCCGCAAGACAACAAAACTCATTTTCTTGAATAACACTTTTGAAATGACACAAAACATGGCATGAAATAATGTCATTATGTACATACAATATATAAGATATCTGATATTGAAAAAATATTTCTTCTACCATATATTTGCAAGGGTACTTTAATCACTAACATAAAGTTCGCCTTCTTTTTGATCGATTAACATCGAAATATCGTAAAAAGGATTAAAACTGCATCGAAAAGTTTCCTGTTGCATACTTATTATGAATAATTTTGAAAATTGTAGCACTCTTCAAAGTATGCACTAAGGAATTGCCTTGCAGTGAGATTAAAGTGGTTTTGCAGCACATTTTCAACACATTTTGTTTCTTTCAAGCGACAATATTATAAAAAAAAATGCAAATTGTCACGCGAAAATATTTTGTGAGAAATAAAAAGAATTCAAATAATGCGCTGCTCCCGAGTTGGTTGTCAAAATCAAAGGCAGCAACAACGGGAGCATGGACTCCATCCACGCGCGGCCATAACCATAAAAGCCACGTTGGCGACACATGGGACGGTCGAAAAAAAATGTTTGGCCTGCCAAGAGGTTGAACTCCAGAGACAGACCGACCGACTATTCGCAGCCGCAACCGCGTGCCAATTTTCATGGACGTGATGGCGGGGCAGAGGGACGGGGCAGTGTGGACTATTGTTTTAGGCCACCAACTGGTGCTGGACATATAATACTTAATAAGCCCAAGGGCATGCAGATGCTTCATATACATTAAAAAATGTTATTTTATTTGATACGATGGGGTGGCAAAATGACAAAAGAACAAAGGCGAAAAATGGTTACCAGTTTTGGCCAGCGTTGAGTGCATTGAACCAAGTGGATGGAGTCTGTGACACGTGAACTCCGTGCTGGCACTTATTTTATCAACTTGCCACGTAAAGCAGGTCAACAAAAAAATATAACATATACACACGAATATTGTGTGTATATATTAACCAGCAATTGATAAACATTTTACAGGAGAGTTGTAAAACAGTTAACTCAAATTATTTGACTGATAATAAACGTAAATCTGTTAAACATGTTCACAATAAATACAATTTTTCAACATTGGTCAAACAAGTTTTCCATATTCAAACTATGAATGCATGGATGTATTCATGATTATCATTGGCGTTCGAGATTTATCTGGAGACAACAATTTCAACAATTTTAGTTTTGGAATTCCTTTGAAGCTTAGAGCCCTGACAATGTTTGAGCCTTTGTATTTCAGTTTTAAATTTAAATGAGAATATATTCCGATTTCTGTCGAGATATTTCAATTTAATCCCTGAGTTATATTTACTAGAGTTAAGCATTTATTTTATTTTTATGCTTTTAAAAAAAAAAAGTTAATCAAATGAGTAACTGCACACAAATTTAATACAATTTATTTTGAGCGAGTGCAAATCCGTTGAAAAACTTTTCAGCATGGCAAACACTTTAAATGCGATATATCAAGAGAAGAACTCTATATAAAAACGAATGTGAGTGTATGTGGATATGAGGCTGTGTGTGGTAGTGTGTTTATGAGTGTGTTGCTGCAGTCAGTGAGCTTTAATTGAAATTGCGTGGATGGGACAATAACAGAAAGAGACAGAAATACAGATAGAAAAGAGGGCGCGAGAGTAAGGAGATTGTCCGTAGAGTGGAATGCATGAGGAGTTTGGCAAATGTACGTAGATGAGAGCGCAGTGGCTGCCACATTTATTATAATCTGTTGCATTAATATTTGCCGACAATTTGTCGTCAGAGTCGTCGGTCGTTGGTTGCTGCTTGTTGTCTGTGCTCTGCTCGATTCTTGTTGTTGTCACCATAAAAATGCTATAATATAAAATGAAATTAAAAATGCCAACAGAGACGGCGCAAGTTTGTGTCCAATGTGTTGGCAATTGTTGCAATGGAGCCTCGAGCTGCTGTGGCTGCTTCTTAATATGCTCGTTTACAAAGTGAAAGGAGCATATTCAGTTTTTGCAATTTGTGTCTTGTATCTTATATCTGCTGGTAATTCTTCTCAAGAAAACACACACTTCATATACTCCTTTCACACATTACAACAAATATAATTTTTTTTTTTAAATAAGAACAACATTAGGACCTTTATCAAGCAGTCGGTTACACCCGACTTACTTGCTTTTTTTATTGGCATGCACTGAAAATGTCTACACATTTATTTAGTGGACTAAAGTGACCATGTGGGATGTGAACTTAAAGCACAACTGCAAATGCAAATGGAAATGCTTTTGGTAGAGTTCGAAATTAAAGTGACAATTTCACCAGGGGGGACGCAGAGCGGGGCAACCAACATGAGCCACTAATTGCATTTGGTGTTTTTGGCAGAGGCTTTTACGCATTTTGCGGCGCGCTGTCCAGCAGTACCTGTCATTAGGCGCAGCGAGCCAAAAACGTTTACAGCCAAACAGTCAAACCAATAATATAGCAATCAACGACAAATGGGCAACAGCAGCAGTGGGAATAGGGGGAATTGTGGGAGGGATATACTCACCACATTCGCTTGTCTCATCAGAGCCATCCTTGCAGTCCGGTTCGGAATCGCATTTCCAGCGCATTGGTATGCAAGAGCCATCGTTGCATGTGAAATACGAGGGCAAACAGGGACCTGAAATCATCCAGAAGACGAGAATATTAAAACTCTCGCATCAACTTGTTTGAACATTAAATAGAGCCACAGGAGACAGTTGGTCATGCACAGAAGCAAACAGAATATCTTGATAAGGAATTTTAAATATATATAATTTCAAAGGTAACCAATGAAAAATATATATTACATGAAATGTCGCAATAAATCTTACAGAATAATTACAATGGGTTGTCAACCCTGTCAACTAATGTTTTAGCATAGCTTTTATTTCATTTGTGAAAAATATAACTGAAAACATAGTTTTAATCAATGTACTGCTCATGTCAGTAATTAGTGTATTAAAATTAACGCCTCCAGTTTGCATAGGTATGCAAATATCAATCAAAAAACTCATCGATTATTCATGTACTAAAAACTAATTTAGTGCTTGTCAAATTTAATTACATTGCACAATATTTAATCAAAGTCGAGATATTGATTTTCTTACAAAATGTATCTATTAGAATGCATAAATTCGTTGCAACCAAATGTTATGTATTTCGAATACTTGCAACTGCAACAGATTACGCATTGCTTCTTAAGCAACTACTTAATATTTTTGTTTGACTACACAAATATTTATTGCAATACGCATTCGTGCTTGCCATTTGGTGATTATGCACAAGCTCTACTAGCAAATGTATAAGGACACGCCTTTGTAGTCGAGCGAGCGTTAGATACAAATGTATCTTATAGCTACTCTCACAAACAAATTTCATGTTTATGCAGTTTGTAGCCAGTTGTGCCCAGTAGCTGTCGCCTTTTGTACGTGCCCACAATTAAAATTAACATAAAGAGCAGCGACGACAAAAGTTTCTCAGTGGTGCCTGTTACACTCGTTAACGCAGTGAACAGAGTAGATTCGGTTTGTGCAATCAAGTATAAAATTCAAGTTATTTCGACGCTATTGAAACTAGAAACATGAAACTTGGAATACAAATCGCGTCAGATAAAATGCTAAGAATTTTGGGCTCGCCCACTGAAGGCGGGTTTTGATCTATATATATTTTAAGACAAATTAGAATTTACTTCCTGTAAAAATCGCATTTAAATTTAATGAATATTTTTGATCAAATCAGAGTTTTTTATTTCTGAATGTTTTAGACTGTTTTTATATTGTTAAGGAGTATTGCGCAGTCGCTTACACCCGACTGCACCGTTTTAGTTGTTGCTGTTGGTGTTGTTATTGTTTGATTGTGGCAACAACTGGCGACGATGCTGCCAACGTTCGTGTACGTGACTTTGAAACATTGCATCATTAGTTTAGCTCGGTTCTGGCCTGGCCTGGCCTAGGTTGGCCCAGCTTGGCCTGTGCGTCTGCTAAACAATAAAAACTAATTTAAATTTGCTTAACGCATAAATAAAAGGTGTCAAAATGTTGCGGGCTTACTGATAACTTTTCTTACAGCTGATAAGCTGCTGTTGCAACTGGGCCTACTTTCGTTTAGCAGCTGGCGTGGGGTAGAGGGGTCCCAAACAAACTTGGCTTAGACAAACACAGACTCACAGTGGCAACTGTTGACTCAGCCGCCGGTAGCGAAGCGGTAACACCGCCATAAAAGGCCGTCGCGGCAGCAACCAGAGCAACAGATAGATTCCAGCATGTCATTCAAGTGCCTCACGCTCTGCTCGCTGCTGCTGCTTGTCAGCATTGGCTCCACCTGGGCGAAGACGTTGCAGCCGCGACCTGAAACGCAGCTGGGCCAAATCAAGGAAGTGCTCACCGAAAATGAGCAGCTCCTCAACGTGGATGATCTGGACGGTGATGACATAATCGACGATGAGGAGGAGGTCAGACTGGACGAGCTCGACAAACTGGACGAAGCCAACATTGAGAAGCTCACCAAGCTCATTGACCATCTGGAGGCCATGGAGCGCGGCGAGTCGCGTGCCGCACGTAGCCGCGTCCAAGCCAATCGTTCCGGCAAACGTCGCAATAGAAGCGGTCCAAACAGGCGCAGGGGCAATAGGCGAAATGGCAAGGCAAAACGCGGCAACGCCAACAGGCGGAATCGCAATGGCAGAAGGAGGAAGAACGGCGCAAAGCGAGTGAATTAAAAGCAAGATGTCCACTGATATTAAGCTGAAATACGTATACCTCACACAGAAACAATCTATTTAAAATAAAAACATTAATAAAATCACAAACAAGTAAGACGGCGTGTAACTGATTCTCAAAACTACTTAAAACAGTCAGAGGTCTTAGAATATTAATTGTTTTTTTTTTTTGTAACTTGAGAAACCAAAAATCTTAAAAACACAAGATTCTAGCTTCAATAGCGACGAGAAAATCGAATTCTAAATTTAACTAAAAACAGAGCTATTCTTGTCGATATCAAACAGAATATAATATATGATCATCACTCTAATACTCTGTTTTTCACAGTGCAATGTCCGTGCGGACCCATTTTTTTTATCAGCAATTTAAAAGTATATATTCTACATAAACGCAATAAGTATTACCGTGTGCATCCAAATATTGCACGCTTGCGAAATTCACATTATTGTAGCACGCTTTTTGGGGCAACGGTTTGCCATGCTCGCCACATAGGTGGCGCTTTTATTTTCATTGTTATTAACGCACCCGTAAAGTTTTATGTGTTCTTTTGTTGTTGTTTTGGTTTCGGTTTGTGTGCATGTGCGCCAGGTAACTGTGAAAGCAACAACACAAATATGACGCAAAAAACATATATATATATACATATATATGACACCATAAATTTTGCGCTTTTGTCCGCATTGCGTGTTGCTCTTGTTGTTGCTTCATATCTGTGGCCCCCCCCCCCCCCCATAATTTATGGGCATTGCAATTACGTTCAGCGACTTGGCGCCGTTCGGAATTAGTTTTACGCCATTTTGATTTAGTTTTCAAGGCTTAAATCCGCTTTATGGCAGCGACCATGTGGCCGCTGTCAAAAAGTCAACTTGTCGAACATATTATCAAACAATTGGCCACATTAAACAATACTTGAAATACTTTGGTTGTACCTGATGGTGGTGCCCGGTTCTCTGGGTCCAGTCAGCAGTCAAATGCGGTCTCTGTGCTTTGAATTCTTAAACTTGCACATGCCCTTGCAATATGCACTCAATTTCAGTTTATTTTACGTGCAGCTCATATATCCCGCAGTCTGGACGTTGAGTTCGTTTACCCACCTGCTCTCTACCTGTCAGTCTGTGTGATGATTGTGTTCCCACAAACAGAATCTCTCTTCACGATTGGAGCAATGGTAAAAACTTATTTGCTATTGTGCACGTATGAACTGGTATTTCAAATTAAGTGCAGGGAATAAGGTTTCAATTTCTTGAATCACTTAGATAAAATTATACCTAATAGTTAACAAATAATTTTAACAAGATATTTAAATGATTTATTTTATTCTATATATTATAACACTGATGATGATTTAAATATAATATATTATATATTTTGCAGCTATGAATGTCATAGTATTTTTTTGACAGTGAACTTGATTTCCAGAACCCACGTGTATCTCCCATTGTTTGCTTTGTACCTGTAGCCAATTTTCAACTCTGGTGTCTGCTGTTGGCATTTGGTCAGCAGCGTTGTGGGCGACCATGCGGGTGTCTGGGCTTTTCCGTTGGGATATACTGGATTTTCTGTGTGTCCGCTTGCCACTGACATTCGCCAAATCAAATAGAAATTTTAATTGACTCTTGCTGCTGCTACGTGCCATGCCGGAATGTGTATGTCTGTGTATATGTTCGCCATTTTAATTTGATACGCTTTTGGCTGGCTGTCACATTGTCGCCAAGTGTTTTCTCGTATACGACATCCTATTACTTGTTGTCTTCTATCCTATTCTTTTTTTCTGTTGTTTGTTATTTTTTTTGTGCTTTGATGTAACTTTTGCGTAACACGAAACAAACAAAGTTTTGCCTAAGCTGCGCATCGCTTGTTTTCCATACACACCCGACACTGAAAGCGGGTTAAGCGCCTTTGGGCACGACTCCGGGAGTCGCGCATTTGCATCTGCCGCTGCCGCTGCCACAGTTTCGAATTATGTGGGCACACGGAAGCTGGCAGTCAGCACCAGAATCTGTACCAGAACCGAAACGGAGGCGGTTTGGGGCCGACACTGTTTGTTGTTTGTCAACAACTTGGCACGTTTTTTGGGTCAAAAAGATGCGCCAGTGTTCGTGTACCGCCCGTCTCCGTCTCCGTCTCCGTCTCCATACTGCACTTTTTAACATAGTTTTTCACTTAATTAGCGCGCTGAGTGACGCGTTGACAGTTAACGCTACGTGCCCCCGCAGCATATGCAACGTTTTTTATGCAGTTGTTGCCTCAAATTACAACAGTCAGTGATTTTTTTGTAAACCGTTTAAAAAAGCTCTTGAAAACGGATAACATAATGAAGGGTGAAAAATGTTTTAAAAAAATTTGTATAAATAAACGACTGAAAAATAAAATTAATAATAATAAGAAACACTTGTTAGAGTTCTTGAGAATTTATATTATTGATTTTACTTTTAAAAATGTACTATAATTCGGAAAAAAGAAAATAATAACAGAAATTTTTTAATATAAGAAAGTAAATAAATATAGTGAAGAATTCGATATTAATTAATTATATTTAAAAAAAATATATAATTTGATTTGGAAAAAAGAAAATAATAACAGAAATTCTTTAATGTAAAAAAGTAAATAAATATAGTGAAGAATACTGCTTGAAGTAAAAAACTTTAGCTCGATTTTTATTTTGGGGTTTTGGAAAAAGTATTGAAAATCACGTTATTTAACCAACAGTAATTAAGTATTTTTATCATGCATGTACTTGAAGTTAAGGGCAGGCATTTTAATGGGCTTGGCAACAGTTTTCTCTAGCGCCACAATTTGCAGCTGGTTGATGATGCTTGTTTTTCGCAAATGGTTGCCCGGCTGCACCGCACACACTTTAATGACCCACTGCCCGGAAAAGTCGCACACCATTTTTGCAGCTTTCAACGGTACGTTTTACGACCTGCTTTTAATGAGAGCCGTTAAAATCGAAACTATAAATGCCCGAAAGGAATTTTAATGCCCAAGCCTGGTGCACTGGAAGTGATAGCCAAAACCAGGCCGACATTTAACCCATGTGAATTTAGTGCAAATTTATTTCGGTTGCAACAACAATACCACAGAATTCTAAGCAAAAATAGAAGGAAACAAGACAAAGTAGTTTGTAACGAAGACACCCTACAACGTTTAAATAAAAATATTTAATACCACAAACAAGTGTATTTTTATCTGAATTTTCAAGTGTTTATAGATTTTAATTCTTAAAAAACTGGTTTCTTCATTTGTAAACTGTCGATACCCGCCCGAGCTGTGTGTCGTGTAGGGTATAGCGACAGCTGCCTTAACCGCATGTACAAATATGGCGACATCCGGTCGCGTTTTAACTTCCTTGCAATGTGGCTACAATTTTCATTTACATTGACGGTCACCATTCGCCCATTCTCACCGTCTATCTCGTTCTTTCTCGATATGCCTGCTCTTTTACTCTATGTGTATAATTTAATGCACTGACGTGCGCATAATGAGCGTGATTGACATAAATGTACTTTAAATGCACACGGGACCGGACAGGAGGCAACATTTCTCTGACTGACAGCCATCCAGCCAGCCAGAAATGTAGACAGTCAGACAGAGGCTGGGACTATGAGGTCTGCGCACAATAGCAGGGGCTGGGCGTGAGGGGGGGTAGTGACAAGAGACAGGGGACAGGGAATCGGCTGACCGAGAGCCACAGTTCTGTCCGGCATTTGCCTGTTTGCCAGCAACATTCCCGTTTGGCTTGCTCGGCTTGTTGTCTGGCCGTATGTTTTGTGCACTTTAATCGAGTTTATTACGTGCCTTGGCAGAAGTGGGCGAGCGGGTGGCGAAGGGGAGCCTTGTTTGCTGGGCGCCACTCGAAAAAAAGCTAAATCACTTTAAAACTCTTGCCACAAAAGTTGCAACGCTTTTTGTTTATTAATTTTAATTGTTTTAATAAAAAACAAGCTGAAGCAAACCAACAGCATGGCATGAAAAAATAGGAAACAAAGTTACGTTATTTTTTTTTTATTTATTTCTTCTGTTTTTAACTCGCAATTTTTTTAAGAGGTCGACAGCGCAGGCGAAATATGGTTGTAAATATTTTGCCCAGCACCTACATATTTGAGTGAACTCTGAACAAACCGGTTAAATTTACCATGAGCACAGATGAATTGTGCTGTATGAAGGTTTTACTTACGAAAATATTAATAAATTTTTTGTAAGCAATGCAAAAGAGTTTTTTAAATTTGTATAAATTACATTTGAAATTTACATTTAACCTTATGGAATACTATTGTAATGACTTAAGTAACATATTAGCGTATTCACAAAAAATTATACAATTTGTATAATCTGTTAAGCTATAAAAATTTCATAGTCCCAAAACTGTGTCTAACCTAAACTGATAATTATGTTTGATGGCATTTATCCACTATATTGAAACTACATATAACACCCCAAATTGATTAGAATTTTTTGTAAAGATCCGGGATGCATAGTTCGTATATTTGAAACTCCTATATATTTTCATGTTTGATAGCATTTGTGACTTGATGTGTCATATAAGTTGATTCTACATTTAAAATATATGCGTTATTAAAAATACAATTTTTATAGAAATTGTAAAAATTTAGAATTGCGAATTTATATATTTGATTTATCAATTTGTATTCGGCAAAAAAGCATGAAAAATAACATTAGAAGTGATTTTGACGTTGTCAAATTTTGATCAAAAATCATGCCAAAATTGAGAAAAATATTGGTATGTAGCAGCATTTAAAATATATTTATTACAGAAAATAGATTTTTGTTTAATTTTTATATAAAAAAATATAAATACATTTTTGAAAAAAAAAATGTAAATCGATAAAATATTAATCGTAATCAAATAACAATTGTATATTTCTCATATATGCTGGTAAAAATAAACAATTACACCTGTTGCTATTTTATGCCTTTTTAATTTGCAAGAGTAGTTATAACATAATATCAAAACATTATGGGTATATTACATTTTTATGTTGCTCTGCCAAATTTTTTGTAGCACTTCAACTTGAAGGCACACACACATACACGCACACATACTCACACGGTTCTCAAAATTGAGATGTTCTTTTACGCCTTGGATGGGCCATAAAAAGTTGCAGCATCATCAGAGCTTGTTGTTTTTTTGCGTTTGCTTAATGTTTGCCCCAGTAGAAAAAGTTTTTCTATGCATTGCTCACTGGCAACTTTATGGCAAATATTTAAGTGCGAAGCGAGTTTTTGCTCCGCTTGTTTGCCAAATACGAAAAGTTGCATTAATGACACGCCATGACGCTCAACACCTTTTGGCTACTTAAACTTTTCGAGTTCGTCCAAGAAATATATTAAATTTTAATAATCCTAATCGGGTGTAGAGGCAGCTGACTACTGCATAAAATTATCTCGCATGCCAAGACATTTCCTGTGTTGTTGTTGGGATGCCACTTGGCACTTGACACCAGACGATGGGCTCTTACAGTTACTGCGCCCGCTTCAATAGCCAGGCCAAGAAACCATAAAAAGCCGTCGGGGCATGCAACTTTAATCTGCATACACTCGTATATGATGTGGCCGCGAGGTGGGGGGAGGATCTGGCAAACAAAACTTTTATTCACAGCATAATTTTGCCGTCTGCGAACTTTTGCCTTCGTTTGCCGTCGGTTGTTGTCGAGTTTTGGTTTGAGTTTTGCCTGTCAATAACTTAAAGCACTTGCTACATTGCAGTATCCAGTGCCGCAATCCCACAGTCCTTGAGTCTTCGTCTGCCCCCTGGGGCATCCTGTGAAAATTTCCTTCATAAATGTTTATAAATGCAATTTTTAGCCAGTTATCTGTGCTGCTGCTGTTGTTGCAGCTGCATTTGTGGCAAGTTTTGATATTATGCGAGGGTGGTTAAATGAATATATTTATATTTTGTTTGAAGTGTGAAGTGTCTTATTTTGGATCAAGTAGATTAGATTAAATATGAACAAAAAATTAAATTTAATTCCTTTGCAATATAATATTTTGTTACATACATTTCCAGATAAGACAGCCTTTTAAAAACTTATAGATTGCTTAGCTCCTCAGTTTATAATAGTAAATATGCTTATTTAAAAAAAAAATTTGTTTTGTGATAAAGTTAAATGGGAAATGAGTTAGCTGTGAATTAATGCAAATTGAAATACAAATTTTTTATTATTTTAAATTATATAATTTATATTCTAAAACTTGTCATTAATTATTGTCAATATTAAATGAAACTTTGGTTTTCAATTTAAAACAAAAAATAAATATGATTGCTTTGTTTTATTTATTTTTTTCGTGTTAAACTTTTTGAGCCAGCCTCGCTTGTGTTCTACACAACACGTTTCGGCCTCATCAATCTTTCTCAGCTGACAATTTTTGTGGCTGCCGCTGCCACATGACTGCGCCCAAACACAGGCAACGAGACTTAAATGCTTTTTGCATTGATTTCAACAACAGGAAGAACAACGAGACATCGTTGAAATCTAAGCACAAAATTCATTTTGCTTGTATTCGCTTCGTGATGTGCACGGGGAGGGAGGAGCGATGTTTTTGGGGAGGAGCGTGTTTCGCCATTGTCATTGTCATGTAGTACAATGCATTTGCGGCAATGCAAAACAATCAATCGATGATTTTTTGCCTCTTAACTATAAGAATGCGCCGTGTCTGACATGCTCAATAAATATCTCATGCAGACGACATATGTCAGTTTTGAGGGTCTGTCGTGGCTCTGCTAAAGCGCTTCATTGGCTTATTTGTGTTATTTGTGTTTTGTTTGCGTTTGTGGTTAACCAGTGCGTATACGCAATGTGTTGGCACAGCTGCTGTTGCCACACACATACGCCATGTAGTGCTAGTTAAAGTGCATGTACAAACATGTGTATATTAAGTATACGCCGCATTTGCACACAGTTACACAGCTGTCAGTTTAAGTAGTTACCAGCTTAGTTGGCAACCAAGCAGAATGGGAAACGGGCAGCTGTTGCGCACAGGACACCCGCCCCGTTTTTCTATCTATCGCTTTGCTGGCATCTCTGTCAGAATTCATTTCCTGTTTGCTAACTGTTTTATATGCGCACAAATAATCCCCCTTTAAGGCAGCCAACGCAGCTCATTGTTGTCTTGACTTGGCTTTGACTTTGGCTTTGGCTGTTGTCATCGAGTCAACCCCCCCAAAAATCCGGTTGCCTCATAATTCATGTCGGTCTTTAAGTGGCTTGAATGCCATGGAGCATATCTGGCGCAACTCTTTCGCACACTTAACTGGATTTGCATGTCACCCCCGTTTTGATCGACTTTTGAAATTGTCTTGTCAATCCACAGGCCCCATTGCATACTTTTGTGCGCCACAAAAATGCTTCAAATTATTGCGCCGAAAGGGATTTTTTTGGGAAACAAGAAAGACAAAAAAATAGACAAACTTTTGACTCTCGAACGCATATTTTAAGTGCCAAGTTTTGAATTGTGGGCGTCGAGTGTGCCAAAATGTACGGAAATTGTTGCAGCTACTGTTATTTGCCATTTGCTATTTTCCTGCAACTACTCCAAGCAATAAAACGAGGCAGCCGGCCCGGACACTAGACATCAGACAGCACAGACGGCATTCGGCATTCCACAAGAAAGGGAGCAGCAGCAGCAGCAGCAACAGCGTACCAAGTAAATAAAAAATTATTGCAAAACTTTGTGCAATAAACGAAAAAGTAAGACATTCTCCAGAGTTGGCGTCGACGGCGGTGGTGAAGCATGAAAAACGCAGTAAAATAGTTACAGCCACAACAACAACAACAAAAAACAAGAACAACAACAACAACAGCAACGAACATCTTATTGGAGCACTGCTAGCTGCAAATACATTGTTGTGTAATCAACGCAGGTTACCCAACTACCCAAGTACCAAGCATAACGTCAATAAGCTGCTGTTTGGATTTAAGACGCCGTTAAGCGGCCTTCGCTCCCTGTGACGTAACAGGCCAGCAGGCCATAAGTTCAACTGCCAACAGGCAACACTTCCGTTTCCGTTACGTTTTACGCACATAGTTACTGCGACAAGGCACGTGACAGCAACGCAGCGCAAAGGCAAAGGCAACTCAATGGGACAATGGCAACAAATAGTTTTGAATGGAAAAGAATTGAAAAGAATAAAAAAAAGAATTGAATAGATTGAAGCAAATAAGAAATATAAAATAGCCCTTTTAACTGATTTCAACTTAGATAAACTTTATATAAGAAACAATTTGTTTAAATATTGTTGGAGAAACTTGGCTTTCGTTTTGCATAGTTTATATATATAAATATATATTATTTAACCGATAAAATGTATTGTATGTATTTGTATACTTGTATTTTTCTTCTTTATATTTGCTTTTATTTTAAATAAATAAAATTCGATGATTAAAGTTTTAAATATATAAATCCGTTCTGTTTTAACAATTTTAAGCAATATATGCCCAGTTTTGGCCCACAGTTCTTAACAGTACAGTTATTAGAAGGCGTACTATCAAATCGCCATAAAAGTGAGTACCAAAGCTAAGTCGCAATTTAGGTGTACGGTCATGACTCGGACTGAGTTGAGAGATGCGAAATGTCAGTCAGTTGTCAGTCGGTGCCTGGCTCAATTAGCCCTCAAATAACGACGGGTTCACGAGTGATTCGAGATTCGAGAGACGATATGCGGGATGGAAGCGAGCGAATCAGGGCGTATAGATTACACACAACCCTGCCCCATTTTCATTAGCTAAGTGCCAGCGGACTGGCTACAAATTTTGCCCGTGCTCGAGACCAAATTGAATTTGGACTCGATTTTAATTATTTTCAGTTTATATGATTTCTGTACATAGATCAATGGCGGCATTAAGCGCGTAGGCAACCCTATATACCCTATACTGACAAAATATGTATAAAACAAAGCAGTTAGAGAAGACATTGAATATATATATTCAATATGCAATACAAAATATATATATTTTTGAATATTTGAAAAATTAAAAACACATAAAGTTAATTGAGGAATCAATTTCACAGAGTATGTGAAGTATCTTCTAGTTGGGCACTCTCTTTTTAATTTTTTTTCTGGGTACATTAAGTGCTTTATTGTATTTCAAGTGGCATAAATCACACGCATGCACAAAAGCTGACACAATGGGATAATTGAATGGAATTGAAATGAGCTGTTTGAAGATGTTATATAGAAGTCTAAATAGAGATGTTTCTCTTGAATTTGTCTGAAAAGCGTCTGCATAAAAAGGGGAGCAATGTTTTTTTTTTTTTTTTGCTTTTTGTGTGTGCCGAAGCAGATGCTCGGGTAATGACGTCAAAATGCAATTGGAATGCGAAATGTACAGAGTGTACACTCGTTAACAAGTTATGTGGGCGTTGAAACATTTATCATGGCTGCCAAACAAATTGTCAACATAACACTGCGCAGACCTTGGGGGCCAGTTGGCATCATTATAAAAATATTACCGCCGAGCGAACAAACAGCTGGAATAATGGAAAAACGTGACCACAAGAGGCGCCAAGGCATTGTTGAATGATGACGACTTGAAGCGCCGCCAAGTTGGCCCCCCGAAAGTTTTTCTCGCCTCCATCGGGCACCGCAAAGGATTGAGTTGAGGTGTTTACTGCTTAGCCACAAATTCTGACTGGTTTTCTGGAGTTCTGTCTGCACCGTTCGCCTGAGCTAAACCGCAGAGTAACCACACAGCTGCACTTGACAGGGCACTCAGTGCTAACAGAGTTTTTCTATCTCCATTTCAGATGCTCCTTGTCCGTATTTTATATCTGTTTGTTCGTTCGTCTGTGCGTCCGTCTGTCCACAGACAACATGCAGCAGCTTTAAAGCTCAGCCAGCGCTGCTCATTAAAAACAACAGTCAGTTGACTCGTCCACCTGTCCACCTGCCCTGACTTACTACCTCGGAGCGGAGTTGATGCTACCATGTTTGAGCAGCAAAAAAAGCGCACACACAATCCACGTAATTGAATCACCCTCGAGAACATATTAAAACCAACCGAACAAACACCGCGCGCTCTCGCTTGGAGGAGCATTGTCTGACTCGACAGCGGTTTGTCCTTCAAACAAAATGACCGATACCAAGGCTTAAATATCTCCTTCTTTCGTTTGTTTTCGTATACACTAACCCTGGCACACACGTTCGTAAATAGAGTATGTACATCAAAAATATTTTAACTAAATATTAAGTTATCGTCCTGATAGCTAAATTATTAGCTTATCTAATATGCCGAATAATTAGGAAAAAATATAAAACATGTTGGTAATGTAAAATATGAGTGTATTTATAAAGTCGTTGTACAATTCTTCACTTACAATCTTTATTATATTCTGCTAAATGCGTTTGAGTGCTCGCGATTTTTATTCTTCTTTTAACAACCAACCAACACAATGAACCTTTCTTTATCTAAGCAGACGTCTTCTACAAATATTAACCAAGTGCTCCAAATGAAAGTAGATCTCCGATAATACTCTGAACTGAGCAGAGCTCATCTCTTTTTATGTAATGTGGACGACAAGTGTATTAATTGTTCGGTGCGGATGTGCCATTAGGTTAGTTCTTGTTCTCTTGCTTGTTTTGTAATTCAACAACATGTCGTTTGCCATTGTCGTTGTCCACGTTCTCTGAACAGGTTCAGAAGGCAGCAGCAGCAACAAAGCCCAAGAAATCACGTCTGACTAATATATATATATATATATATATATATATATATATATTTATATATATATATATAAATATATGTATTTAGATGTATATATATATATATCTGACTGTATATCTTTTTATGTACGTGTGTCTTGATTCCTGCGCTTGGCGCTCTTATCATTTGTGTGCGGTGTTTGCATTGCATGAGGCGGCAACAGCAGCTGCCTCACCCGGGACATGTGTTGCAGCGAGCTGGGAGGGGGGCTGTATTGCCAAAAGGGTTAGCCATAGACTGGCACATTAAGCAAACTACCAACTAGCTGCCCAGTTCGCCTTTGTCATTTCCAAATGCAAGAAATTTGATGCCAGCCGCTTGTTAAGCCGTTTGCCTTTGGCTTTTCCTTATGCCAATGCCGCTGCACGTTGCACGTTGAACGCCTCTGATTTTTTCACGTTCCTCTTGATGTTGGCCAAATCTGGTCTTGGCCTGGTCGCACAGCTGGACCGCGTTCTGCGCTTGATTGCAGCCGTCTCTTGCAATTTTGTTGCATTTTTTCTCTCTCTCTCTCTCTCTTTCTCTCGTTCTTTCTATTTAGTATTCTTTGCAGTTGTAAAGCGTTTCCCACATTAAGATTTTCCCTTTGTTGTGCTTCACTGGCAGCGCAAATGCAAAACTCACTCAAAAAGTTCAATTAAGCGCCCTTTTCTGCAAATCATCAAAGATGCAACTCAAGAATGTCGCTAAGAACCTGGCAAATTAATTATGATCAAAGCACAAAAAAGTGGATCTTGCAATGCGAACCTTCATTCTGATCATTTTTGCACTTTAAAAAATTTAGTTGTGTTGACTTTTGTAAATCATTTTAAGCAATTTATGGAAAATGCTTCCAAATATAAAATTGCATGTCTGTAACTTTTGCCAATTAGCCAAAAATTATAGACTATGATTTTTTAATAGTTGATTTATCCAAGGAAACATTTTGTAAATTACAAAATTTCGAAAAATAGTTTATTTAAAACATTTTCACTAAACTTATAAAAGACACTTAGTTTTAAGACCTAGCTTTGCTTTTAATTGTATTTTAAAGGCATTTTTACCCCATGCCAAGTTTGAATTCTTAATATTAATCACATTGAACACATTTCGCATTAGGCTTCATTTCACAAAACTTCCTGTTCTCATTATCTTGGCCATATGTTTAGCAACAGCTTAAAAAACAACAACAACAAGAGACATACACCCTTTGGTCATTTTCAAGCCGCTTAATGCCCCGACCCGAGTGCTCCCCTTCAACATCGACAGCTTCTTATGTTATTTATGAACTCTCAACGAGTTCGCCGCCCCCAAGACACAACATTCAACTTACGATACGCACACACACACGCCCATACTCGTTTATCAAATACCCACACGGGCATATCAACACCTGCCGGGTGGTTCAAACTCTGAACCTGAACTCGAACCCGTAGCCGAACCCGAACCCAATAATATCCCATACCCATGTTCGCAGAGTCCAGATCCCAAGCGCTCGCTGTAAACTAATCTGCTCAACTAATCTCATTGGAAATCAATCTAAAATAAATCGAACGATTGGACAAACATGTTCTACGTGCCGGACAAACCTGTGACTGCTCACATTATAATGTGATTTTAGCTGTAAATGTGCAATAATTTATTCAAATTCCCAAAAGTGTTGTGCGCTGCCAATACCCTTGTCCCCTCCCCTCCCGTCGCTTTATCCCAGCAGATAGCACATGCTATTAATATTTACACACACAAACGTACACACGTATATATGTATACATATAAGCTGTATCTTTTGGACCATGCCATTAACTTTTGAGAAGTCGCTTTTTTTTTGTTTGGCCTGCAGTCGTTTTTTAACTGATAGACTGCGTGGGTTGCTTTTGGGTCTTATGGAACTTTGAAAGTCGTTAACCAGCAGCAACAGAACCGTTTCAGAGCCGCTTCTCTACCCCCCTGCCGTCTTCGGCTATCAGTTGAGAAACTAGTTTAGACAGATTTCTTGGCCGCCGTTTACCTGCCTCGTTGAACATCCGAAAAAAAAGATCATTGAAAACTGTAACACAAATGCCGAGTGACAAGTTTTGTGCCTCTCGAAATGCATATTAAAAATTCGGTATATTGGGTGTGACATTTAATTTGGCTACTGAAGTGGGCTAACCAAAAAAAAAAAGTGGCTCATAAAAAGATTTAATCTTGATAAAAAAAAAATCGTAGAGCTGCTGGGATATATGCACAGCTCTCGAGTTATTATACCCTGAACCCATTGAAAATGGGTAAAAAAGGGTATAATGGTTTTGTGCAAATGTATGTAACAGGCAGAAGGAAGCATCTCCGACCCCAT